>JAABOM020105117.1:0-25469 GCA_011800125.2 Solanum clarkiae
TTAACATGTCTATTAAATTGAGTCTGCACCAGTGTTAAGAAAGACTTTAACATTGAAAACACATCACTCTTCAATTTCAGTAAGTATACCCAACAAATTCTTGAATGATCATCAACAATGGTTAGAAAAAATCTGAAACCATTATGTGTTGCAGTCTTGTAAGGTCCCCATACATCAAGATGAAGTAAATCAAAGACATTTATTGCTTTAGACATACTCAAATTGAAAGGTAATCTAGTTTGCCTTGCAAGAGGACAGACATAACATCTACTATATTCATCTTTACTAGTGAAGTTTGTGTTTGTAAACAGCTGCTGTAATACCCTTGTGGATGGATGCCCAAGTTTGCTATGCCATTGCATCTTCTCTGCTCTACTATGCTGTGTCATAATCACTACATGAGCTCTCTTATTCTCTTCAGATTGTAGAGCTGCAGGCAAGTGGTATAGGCCATTCACTTCTCTACCAATCACCTTCACTCTTCCAGTGGAGAGGTCCTGAAGCAAAACAAAATCAGGAAAGAAATTGACTGAACAACTCAACTGCCTAATTAGTTTTGACACTGACAATAAATTGTGCTTGAAAGCAGGCACCACTAGCACATCTCCTAATGTATTTCCATCACCTGTGCTACAACATCCAATATGTGACACTTGTGCAGTCTTTCCATTGGGTAAATACACCATTCTATTAACACTCTCAGAAGCATGACATAGTTTATCTAGATTATATGTCATGTGACAGGTAGCACCTGAGTCAACTATCCAATTTCCTTCTCCTTTTTTAACCTTTACCTATGTATTATGATCATTAACAGACAAAACATTAGTCATGGTGATTATACCTGCCATGTTTGCCTAGTTATCTAGCCCCTTACTTGAGCTTGAATCAGATGCTGATACTTCCTTCTCCAGCAAGTGCAGAATCCTATTGTACTAATTTGGAGTAAGAGCAATTTGTGTGTCAATGTTCTTCACAGGATCATTAGGAGAAAAGGCATCCTTTATTCTCTCTCATTTCTGGGAGTGTTTACATGATTCACCATGTCATGATCTCTTTGCATTCTACTATTCTGCATCACATTAGGCCCGAACTTCTTCTTGGACTTTCAGTCAGTTGGGTAACTAACAAGCTTGTAGCATATATCCCTAGTGTGTCCATATATTTTACAATAGTCACAGAACAAGTTGCTATTCCTCATCTGCTTGTAGGTGTTGAAGTTCCCTGTAATTCCTGTATTACCACTTTTTCCAGCATAAAGTCCCAACTGTTCACTATTCTCCACAGAGTCATAGCCTCCCTTTCCTTTATAGTAGTTTCCTTTCCCAACGTACAATGCCATAGATTCATTCACATCTCTACTCACCTTTGAACTGGAAGTCACTCGCTGGCTTTCATCAGATATAATCATAGCATAGGCTCTACTCACATTTGGCAGAGGATTCATCATAAGTATCTGACTAAGCGCATGACTATATACATCATTCAGTCCCATCAAAAAGGCAAATAGTCGCAGGTACTGTATATGGTCAACATACATCCAGTACTTTTCACAATTACATGTAGGTGGAGGCACTAGGGCATCAAATTCATCCCACAAGAGTCTCATCTTTGTGAAATATCCTGAAACAGTTAGATTACCTTGACTTAGGATGCAAATTTCCCGATGAAGTTGATAGCTTCTAGATCCATCCACTTTGTTAAATCTCTCATTCAAATCTTCGCTGCATCTGAGGTATATACAATTATACTTAACAGCTCCTTCGATACCATGTTCATAATCCATACGAGAACAAATGCATTGCACTTTTCCCACTGTTCCTCCAATTCAGGGCCGTAATCTAATTTTCTGCATGTTCCGAGAACAAATCCTAGTTTGCTCTTGGCGCGAAGTGTGATTAGCAACGATCTACTCCATAGAGAGTAGTTTTCAGTCTCTCTGAGTTGAACCGAGGTGAGTACACTCCCAGGCGTGTTCGATGGATGAAGATATAAAGGATGATTCCTTTTCTTCTCCATGGCTGTTTCAATTGATTTTCCAGTTGATTCACGATCTCCAGTCGATTCGCGATCCCCAGTCGATTCATGACTTGTTTCTGCAATTTACGTTATTCTCGAGCTTCCTCAAGCCTTATCGCCATCGTCGTCGCCGTCACCATCATCAATGGCGTGGCTCTGATATCATGATCGAACCGAGGGTCGCAGCACAGAGAGAAGAATGAATTGGAGAATTAGGGAAAAATCTTCTCTTATTTTTAATAGGTAAAGTACATGTACAGTGATGTGTATTTATATACACATGTGATCCCTATACTATTTATAGTGTATCCTCACAGTATGGGATAATTCCCCAACTAATCCAACTAATTGTATACTAATTGTAAACTAACACCTCTTGTAAACTAATTTAACTAATCAACTAACATGTATACTTAATTAATCACTTCCAATAATAATCAAGTCCGATGATATATTAAGTAACCAGTCTTATAAATAATTCATACAATAGTACCAAAGCAAGAATGATAAGAGATGATGTTGGATGCCATAAGAGGTAGATAATGCGATGCAATTTCAAATTGTAGTGATTCATGTCTGTCCATTGTTACACATCCGTTAATCAATATATATTTGTCAGAATGACCCTATGGGTTATCACATTGATCTCATGTATGTTGACATTATCGGCACTGACCTCCACCCATGCTTACCCATTAGAAATGTCCGCGGACCCAATATCACTTGCTGTGAACATTACCGGCACTAACCTCGGCCCATGCTCACCCATCCAGAAATGACCTCAGACCTAATATCATTTGCCGTGAACATTGCTGGTACTAACCTCGGCCCATGTCTACATGTTGGCATACTCCTCTCTCGGCCATAGCCATCACAAGTATAACTGCATAATTAATAGTGAATACAATATGCATGATCTCAAATATATCACAGAGTCAACATCATAATGATTTCAATATTATCATAGTATCAATATCATAGTATCAATATCATATCATCAATATCTCAATATCATTAGTGCCTCAATATCAAATAAGTCATAATATCAATCATATTTCAATATAATTGCCATCTCAATATCAATATCGTATGATCCACAGATCACATATATTACAAACCCACAGTAAAATTTATGAGTCAAGATATCACATATGAATAATCACTCAATCCAAACCTCATGATCAAAGTCTATGATGATACAATTTTTACTCCAAAGTAATCAATTCTATACACATAGGAGCATACAAGGTTCAATCATACTTGACAAGAGGTTAGAAATTCACTTGCCTCAATTAGTAGTCAAATCAAGTAATAACCAAAGTTTTTCCCCTCAAATTCACATTTGAAGCATCACAATCTTATCAAATATAGGATCACAATCACATAACTAACTCAATGATAATAAAATCAATCAATTCAGGTGAAAAGGGAAAAATAGTCAAAATTAGGACAAAAGTTCAAAGTTTCTGAATCTAAAAATTGACTTGAAAATCATATTATAAGTGAAAAATGGAGTCCATGGATGAAAATTTTACTAAAATCGAGTTTGAATTGAAGGATAAATCATCATTTAAAGTTTCCAATTTATAGACTAAAAATCCTCAATTTTAACATTCAAAATCATGAAATTCAAGACAAAATCAAGATAAAAGTTATGAAAATTAATTAAAATAATGGTAGAAACACTTACCCAAAAATTTTCCCAAAAAGGTCTCGCAAAAAATTGCCTCAAGGAGCTTGAAATATTGAAAATAAAGTAAGAATCGTGTTTCTCAGATTTTACACTGTACAGGCCTAAAATACACTCCGCGAACGCAGATGAGATTCCAAGAATATGGAGGAGAGTAGGCAGAAGATCTCCACGAACATGGAGGATCAATCCACGAGCGCGGAGAAGAGGAGGAGGCCATAGCTTATCTCCGCGAATGCGGAGGCTTCCCTGCGAATGCAGAGAAGAAGCCAACTATACCTCCTGGAACGCGAAGTCTTTCCCACAAACGCGAAGAAGGAAATAACTTGCACCAAAAGCCAGTTATATCAGCTTTGCACAACACTCAGAGTAAACCCTCAGGACTCATCCAGAACCCGAATTTCACAAACCAAACATATATCTATACCAGGAACCGCGATTCGAACTCAATAGAATGATCAGGATTATATTCTGAGGTCTCCTCAACATAATTACCAATATAACTCAATTCAACTAGTTTAAAACTTGAAATACTAAAATTGCCCTCGAAAACTTCAAAAATTATGACAAGTCCATTTACTATCGTAAGTTTGACTATCTGAAACTATTGGGACTGTCGAAATTTCAATCCCAGCTTTCGAACTCCGAATGTTAACCAAAATCAACCTTTGACTCTGAAAATAATTAAAGACACAACTTTGGGTCCAAAAGTTTCATTGTAAATCCAAATTTTAGTCCCGTAAGTTCTTGTAGACCAGTTTCGGCATTTCAGAGCTAATGGAATCAACAAAATCGAATTTTGCCACTCAAAACTCAAAATTTTCAAATTTAAGACTTTAAAAATTCTTCCTTTTTTTTTGCAAAACTCCAACTTTTAACAAGATTTTTGAAATTCGACTTTTCAACTCAACCAAAAATGACTTGAAACAACTTTCAGAAAGGACAAAACAGTAATTTGACTAAAATTCCCAAAAATGACCTTTAGGATCATTATATCATCCACCACTAAGAACAATGTTCTTCGTCGAACATAAGGCAAGGACATACCTGAAGTCTCAAAAAGGTGAGGATATCGGGTTTGCATATTAGACTCTGTCTCCCAAGTAGCATCACTCACAGCCCAGTGGCGCCACTGAACCTTTACTAAAGCTCTCTCTTTTTGTCCTCAACTTCCTAACCTTTTTGTCCAAAATAGCTACGGCCTCCTCCTTATAAGTCAAATTCATACTCAACTCCACCGAATCAAGGGACAACAAATATGAATAATCAAGGACATAGCGTTGTAACATAGATACATCAAAAATAGGATGAACCAAGGACAAACTAGGTGGCAAGACAAATCTGTAGGCCACCTTTCCCACACACTCAGAAAACTCAAAAAAGGGCCAATATAACTAAGGCTGAGCTTATCCTTCTTCCAAAATCGCATAATACCTTTCATGGGTGAAATCCTTAACCAAACCCGATCTCCATTCATGAACTCCAATGGTTGAAACCGCTATCAACATAACTCTTCTATCGACTTTGTGCTATCAACAGTCTACTCTGAATCAAACGTACCTGCTCTATGACATCTATTAGCAAATTGATATCAAGGCTATCAACCATAATAAAATCAAACCAACCTATGGGTGATCTACACCTTCACCTATATAGTGCCTCAAAAGGAGCTATCAAGATGCTGGAATGATAAATGTTGTTGTAAGCAAACTCCGCCAAGGGCAAATGTTGATCCCACCTAGCACTAAAATCAATAACACAAGCTCTAAGCATGTCCTCAAGCACCTGAATAGTCTTGTCTAACTGACCATCTATTTGGGAATGAAAGATTATACTCAAATCTAGTCTATGACCTAGGCCATGCTGCAAAGCCTTTTAGAAATGAGATGTAAACAACAAGCCATGATCCGATACAATGGACATCGAAACCCCATGAAGTCTCACTATCTTATTGATGCAAAGTTGTGCTAGCTTCTCAGCCATGAACTTCACCTTAATAGGAATAAAGTGCACAAACTTGGTCAAGCAGTCCACTTACCTAAATAGAGTCGAACCCTTCCAACTGTAGGAGGTAAACCAACTACAAAGTCCATGGTGATGTGTTCCCATTTTCATTTCGGGATGGGCATCCTCTGAAGCTCTCTACCTAGACTCAAGTGCTCATACTTGACCTGCTGACATGTCAAGCATGCACCTGGCCATGAACTCTGAAATGTCCCTCTTCATGCCACCCTGCCAGTAATGTTGTCTCAAATCATGGTACATCTCAGTTGTTCTTGGTTGAATGGAATATCTGGAACAATAGGCATCCTTTTCGGATCAACCTAACCAAGTCACCAACCCTAGGCACACCGATCCTACCCCCAATCCTCAATACACCTTTTGGATCAAGCTTGGCTTCCTTAGTCTCCCCTCTAATTACCTTATCCCGAATTTGGCATAGTCTCTCACCCTTAAACTGGCAGCTCCTAGTCTGACCCATCAATGAAGAACGAGCCTTTACACAAGCAAGCACACTACTATACTTTGAAAGTTGCAATCTCACCAATACATTAGCTAACCTCTAAATGTACCTAGCCAATGATCTCTCCTCAACCGGATGACTGCAAGACTCCCCATACTAGAAGCCTTCCTACTCAAAGCATCTGCTACCACATTGGCCTTACCCGAGTGATATAGGTTAGTCATATCATAATCATTTAGAAGCTCAACACCTCCTTTGTCTCAAGTTAGATCCTTTTGGTTGAATATAAAATGTAGACTACAATGATCGATGAAGATGTCATAGTGAACCCCATAAAGATAATGTCTCCACAGCTTCAACACAAACATAACAACCGCCAACTCCAAGTCATGGGTAAGGTAGCTCTTCTCATGAGTCTTCAACCATCTAGAGGCATAAGCTATGACCTTCCTCTTCTGCATCAAAACTCCACCCAAACTAACTCTGGATGCATTACAATACACCGTGAACCCAACTCCCTCCTCTGGCAAAGTCAATATAGGAGCAGTGGTCAACAATAAATTAAGCTTTTGGAAGCTCTTATCACACTCATCCGACCAATGGAAAGAAGCATCCTTTTGAGTGAGCCTAGTCAATGACACTGCTATAGATGAGAGACCCTAAATAAATCACTTCTAATAACTAGCCAAACCTACAAAACTCTGAATCTCAATAGCCGAAGTAGGTCTAGTCCAATCCTGAATTGCCTCAATCTTCGCTAGATCAACTCAAAATACACTCTCTAGACATAATATGACCCAGAAAAGCCATGAAACTCAGCCAAAACTCACACTTGGAGACATATCATATAACCTCTTCTCTCCAAGTCGTTGAAGCACAATCTTCAAGTGTTACTCATGATTCGCCTTGGCCTTGAAGTAAACCAATATATCATCGATGAAGACAATAACAAACGAATCCGAATAAGGTCTGAATACTCTATTCATAAGCTCCATAAATGTGGCTAGGGCATTAGTCAACCCAAATGACATCAAAAGAAACTCACAACGCCCATATCTAGTCTGAAAAGCTATCTTAGGAATGTCAGAAGCCTTGATCCTCAATTGATGATATCAGGATCTCAAGTCAATCTTAGAAATACCACGGCACCCTAAAACTGGTCAAATAGATGATCAATCCTAGGAAGGGGATATTGTTCTTGACTATCACTTTGTTCAACTGCCTATAATCAATACACTTCCTCATAGAGCCATCCTTCTTCTTTATAACAATACAGGGGCAAGGAGATACACTAGGGTGTATGAACCCTTTACTTAAAAAATCTTGGAGTTGATCCTTTAGCTCCTTTAACTCAATTGGAACCATACAGAAGGGTGGGATAGAAATAGGCCTAATGCCCGACTCAAGATCAATGTCCTTATCAGGAGGAACTCTAGGAAGATTAGTAAGGAACACATTAGTAAACTCTTAAACAATAGGAATAGACTCCATCGGTGGTGGCTCAACACTGATATCACGAATAAAGGCTAGATAAGCAAGATAACCCCGACCCACTAACTTTCGTTCCCAAATATAAGAGATAATTTTACTACAATAGAAACTACTCGAACCCCTCCATAAGATACTCGATCCCCCTAAAATATCTAGAGTCACAGTCTTAGCATAACCATCAAGAATAGTCCAATAAGAAGAAATCCAATTCATCCCTAGAATCACATCAAAATCAACTATGTCAAGTGTGATTATATCAACCCAAGAATCATAGCCATCTAGGGAGACAAGACAGGGTCAGTATACCAGATCTAATACTAAGGGTCACCTATCTAGGTTGAAACATGGACAGGCACATGCATAATATCACATAAACAGTCAAACACCAAAGAGAAATACGAAGACACATAACAATAAGTGGATCTAGGGTCAAATAACACTGATGCAGTTTGGCGACAGACTGGAATAATATCTTTAATAACTGCATCTGATTCCTTAGCCTCAATCCTCCCAAGAAAAGAATAGAAATGTCCTCCTCTACACTTAGTTTTCTGAACAGGACCTCTGCCACCCTACTGTCCCACTATATCACTTGCACCCCTACCTGGAATACATCCCACCTAACTGAGCTAACCTCTACCATAAACCCTGATCTGAGGGGCTGAATCTCTGACTGAAGGTACCCGATCTCTAACTAGTATCACTGAATAATAGCGTTGTGGCCCCATATGACTCTAGCGAAGGCAAAATCTAAGCACACGATCTAGAGCACCACACTTGTATCATGATCTCAGGGAAGGAGAAGACTAAGATGTTGGAGGGGGAACACTGTAGCCACCCCGGTGCACAGTCCTTCACTGAGAGCTAGACGAACCCTGATTGTAACCATGACAACCATGAGGGCCCTAACCACCCTCTAAAGAAGGCAATGATGCATGGATTAGCCCTCTATGCTAAGGAGAACTACCTCCCCTATGGAAAACTCTACTACCAGATGAAGTTCCGAAGAAATGACCTGAAGACCCGGACCCCTTAGGGTCTCCAAACTCCTCTCTCAATAATACCAACTATAGTCTAAAAGGAATCACCCTTTCGTGAAGATCGAAACACATCTGAGTGTATGGATAATGCCAATCCCTTCACGAACCTATGAATTCTCTCTGCCTCATTAGGAATCAATGATAAAACATGTTGAGACAGTTGATAAAACCTAACTTCATACTCAACTACTGTCATGCCACATTAGGTTAAAGTCTCAAATCTAGTCTAGCTCTCCTCTCTAACACTCTAGAGAATGAACCTTTCCTAAAAGGCCTCAGCAAACACCTCCCTCTCAACTTGCGGGGACCCTCCTGAACAAATCCCCTCAACTTTAAAGCAACAAATCTGACTTCACACGAATCCACTAGGCTCACAGCCTCAAACATCTTGTAACTCAAGGTAAGAAACTTATAAGCATCCTCTCCTTTATCCTACGAAACTAGGGTGTTTTCATCTTTTGAAACCTCTCGTATCTCTATTGATCATCGGTTATCAATATTGGCTCATGGGTAACCTGCACTAGAGGAACCATCTAAGTTGGAGTATCAACAGACACATACAGAGGCACATAAGGTGGTTGGCCCAGCAAGGCTGAATGTTTTGCCAGGTAATCATCATAATCCTGGGGATGCTCTGGCACCTGAGGAGGGGGAACCTCACCCCTAGCTGGTGTGGGTGTTATACCTCGAGCAATAGTCTCCAATATGCCCATCATCCTATGAAGTGTGCATTGAAGAGTAACTAGATCCTCGGTCTTTAGAGGAACCTGATGTTGCCTAGGCTCGACCAGCAGCTCAGGTAAAAGGCCTCTATTATAGTCCCTTGTAGAAGATGCACCTTGGGCACGTCCTCGACCCCTATCTCGACCTCCGGCTCTACCTCTACCTCTACCTCTGCCCTGAGTTAGGGTCTCAATAGTAATCTCACGTGATGGCTTCTTAGCTTCACCTGTAGATAGGGATTTGGTCCTGGCCGTCTTCCAAAAGAATACACAACACTCAGCAACCTCACAACAACTATGCACAACAAGAACTGAAAGAACAAAAGAAAATTTTCAAACAGTCTCTGTATCTCCTTAAGGATAAGTAACAGACATCTTCGTACTGATCCTTAAGACTCTACTCGACTAGTCTTATACGTATGTGAGACCTATGAACCTGGTGCTTTGATACCAAATGGTCACGACCCAAAAATGGGTGTGATGATACTTGTCTAACCCACCAACACAAGTAAGCTAAAACGTGCTCAATTCAATAGTAAAACCAAAAAAAAAACATAAAGTCTAAATATGGAACAAGCACTAGGATAACAATTTTATAAACTATCCCAAGACTGATGTTACATGTACAAGCATCTAATACTTGGTATAATAGAAAATAAATACAAGTCTCAATATCTAATTCTCAAATAGAACAAAATATAAAATAGAATCCTCAAAGGCTTGCTAAAGATATAAGCATCTACCTCACAAGTGATCCAATAGCTTGATCCGAAATCTGAATAGGCTAACAAGGAGGATCGAGATCAGAACCTACAAAAATGTTATGGGGCGAGGGATGAGCAACAAACTATACGATACTCAGCAAATGGAAACTAATCGATACTCAAGTCAAATGATACATTAAATATCCAGTCTTATAAACAATTCATAAGATAGTACCAAAGCAAAAACGATAAGAGATGATGCAGATGCCATAAGAGGTAGATAATGCGATGCAATGTCAAATAGTAGTGATGTATGTATATCCCTCATTACACATACTCTGATTAATATATATCTATTAGAATGACCCTACGTGGTTTTCACACAGATCTTATATCTGTGTACATTGTCGGGATTGACCTCGGCCCATGCTAACCCGTCGAAAAAATATCCTCGAATCCAATATCACTTACCATGAACATTGCGAACATTGACCTTGACCCATGCTCACCTATTTGAAAATGAATTCGGACCTAATATCACTTGCTGTGAACATTTTCGGTACTAACCTCAGCCCATGTCCACATGTTACCTTATTCATCTCTCGATCTTATTCATCAAAAGTATAAATATACAATTTAATAGTGAATGCAATGTGCATAATCTCAGATATATCACAGAGTCAAAATTATAATGCTTTCAATATTATCATAGTATCAATATTATCAATTCTTTGAAGTCATCAATATCTCAATATCATTAGTGCCTTAATATCACATCAGTCTTAATGTCAATTGTATTTCAATATAAATGTCATTTCAATATCAATATTATATGATTCACAAGATCACATATATTACGAACTCACAATAAAGTTTACGAGTCAAGATATCAAATATGAACAATCACTCAATTCAAACCTCATGATCAAAGTCTATGATGATACAATTTTTAACCTAATGTAATCAATTATATATACATAAGAGCATACAAGGTTCAATCATACTTAACAAGAGGTTCAAAGTCCACTTGCCTCAACTAGTAGCCAAATCAAGTAATAACCGAAGCTTTTTCCCTCAAATTCGCACCTGAATCATCAAAATCTAATTAAAGGTAGCATCACAATCACATAACAAGTTTAACGACACTAGCATTAATCAATTCTGGTGAAAAAAGAAAAATAAACAAAATTAGGACAAAAATTCAAATTTTTTTAATCTAAAAATTGACTTGAAAATCAAATTCTACATGAAAAGTGGAGTTCGTGGGTGAAAATCTCACTAAAATCAAGTTTACATTAAAGGAGAAATTGTAATTTAAAGTTTCTAATTCATGGACTAAAAATTCTCAATTTTGGACATTCAAAATCATGAAATTCAAGATAAAATTAAGATAAAAGTTATGACAATTAATTAAAATAATAATAGAAACACTTACCTAAAGATTTTCCCAAAAAGGTTTCGCCAAAAATCGCCTCAAGGAGCTTCAAATATTGAAAATGGAGTAAAAATAGTGCTTCTCGAATTTTACACAGTACAGGCCTAAAATACACTCCCTGAACGCAGATGAGGTTCCATGAATGCTGACGAGAGTAAGTGAAATATCTCTGTGAACAAGAAGGATCAATCTGCGAACGCGGAGAAGAGGAGGGCGGTACAATTAATACTCACAAACATAGAGGTTTCCCTACGAATGAAGAGAAGAAGGCAACTATACCTCCGCGAACGCAAAGTCCTTCCCGTGAATGCAAAGAAGGAAATAGCTTGCACCAGAAACCAGTTATATTAGCTATGCACAACACTCGAAATCGACCCTCGGGACTCATCTGGAACCCAAATTTCACAAATCAAACATATATTCATACCAAAAATGGCGATTTGGGCTTAACAAAATGATTAGGATTTGATTCCGAGGTCTCATCGGCACTATGTCTAATACAACTCAATTAAACTAGTTTAAAATTTGAATTATCAAAACGGCCCTCGAAAACTCAAAATATTATGACGAGATCATTTTAAGCGTTAATTTGACCATCCAAAACTACTGGAACTATTAGAATTTTAATCCAAACTTTTGTACTCCGAATGTTGACCAAAGTCAAACTTTTGCTTCGAAAATAACTAAAAACACAACTTTGGCTCTGAAAACTTCATCTAACTCCGAATATAGTTCTACAAGTTTTCATAAACCAGTTACAGTATTTCAAGCTAACAAAATCGATAGAATCGAATTCCGACACTCAAAACTCAAAATGACTCCAAAACTCAAAATTTTCAAACTTAAGCCTTTAAAAACTCTTTCTTTTACAAAACTCCAACTTTTAACAAGATTTTTTAAATTTAGCTTTTCAACTCAACCAAAAATGACCTGAAGCAACTTACAGAATGGTCAAAGTAGTAATTTGACTAAAATTTTCAAAAATAACCTTCAAGGTCATTATAACAAAACACCATGACCTGATGGTTTTACTATGGATGTTTTTAAAGAACATGGAAAGCCAAAAGTGCTGGAAGCTCTCAAATATTTCTATCCGAGTTGTCATATGGTCAGCTCATGCAATGCTTCGTTCATTGCATTGCTACCTAAAAGGAAATTGGTTGTGGAATTAAAAGACTATAGGCCAATTAGCTTCACTGCTACTATATACAAGATTGTGTCTAAGTTTTTGACAAAACGGCTTAAGACGATTATAGGCAAGCTTACTTCAACTCACCAGAATATCTTCATAAAGGACAGACAAATTGCAAATGCAACTTTGATAGAAAATAATGTGCTAGATTGGAGGGTTAAAAGTGGTGAACCTGGTGTGATGCAAACTGAACACTGAGAAGGCATATGATCAACTCAACTGGTCATACCTCATTTCAACCCTAAAGAAGATGAGTTTCAGTGATAGGGAGATTAGATAGATCAAATTTAGTATTTCAACAATGAAATACTCGGTTGTTGTAAATAGAGGACTAGTAGATTTCTATCCTCAAAAAGTAATCATGCAAGGGGATCCCCTCTTACCTTTTTTGTTTATTGTAGCATTGGTGGGTCTTAGCAAAATGTTTGAAAAATCCAGGCATCAGCAGTGGATATTTGATTTTACAGCAAGTACCAGTCCTGGGGCCCCTATCATAGTCTCACACCTATTATATGTTAAGATACACTCATTGTCTATGAGGCTGACTTTATATAAATGTTATACTTGAGCCTTGATCTCTTCCTTTTCTTAAGCTCTTTCAGGATTCCATATCAATATGCTGAAAAGCATAATATATCTAGTCAACAATGTGACTAATATTGATCATAAGATGTTCTGTTGGGACATTTCCAACCAACTACCTTGGCCTACCCCTAGGTAGCAAATTAAAGAATGTTGAAATATGGAATAGGATCAAAGAAATTTAAAAAAAGACTAGCCTCCTGGCAGCTGCAATATCTATCGGTTAGCGGAAGACTACTTCTTATCAATAGTGTACTTGATAGCTTGCCCACATACTATATGTCACTTCAATTTTTTCCAAACCTGGCAAGATCCTTAATCATCTGTACAAGATTAGTAGAGACTTTATATGAAAGGAAAATAATAATTCTCACAGACTTCATCTTATAAAATGGGACAAAGTCAAACAATCGAAAACAAGGTTGGTTTGGGCATTAGACACTTAGCTTCTCACAATAAAATGTAGCACCCCTCATGTGCTTTGAAATTCCCCATGAGTGTATTTCTTGCATATCTCAAAATTTGTGCATGATTTCAAAAATTCGACTTTATATTCTTCTTCAGGGGGTAAAATAAATGAGGAAAGGGTAGCCATCGAATTTTAGAAGACTCGTAGCGAAAAATAAATTTTGCAATAGGAACAATTTCCAGAGGCCCTGTGCACCCAGGCCACGACATCCCTGGGGTGTACCATAGTGTAACTGGGCATGCGTGCCTAGTCCGCGTCGTGCCCTAGTGCATATTTTCCCCCAATTTTCTTATTTCATCCAACGGCATTTGGGTAATAACCCAATTTCCATCTAAACGTAAATACCTCTATACTTAGCTATTTTTCACCTTTAAACTCTCAAGAAACAATCTCAAAATCCTCCAATACACTATCAAACCCTCTATATAATCTGAATAATCTCAAGAACAAGCTTTGGATTTCAAGAACTCAAATCAAGTCTCAAGTCTTCCTCAACTTTTACTTCAAGAATTTCAAGTTTTAGGTATGTGGGTCTTCATCCATGGGTCCTTTCACCCATGGAGCCCAACCCTCTCTTTGATGAAATTGCATGATTTCAAGTTGCATTCTTTATGGGTATCTCTTATTATGCATTATAAATGTGAATTATGGTGAGTTTTATCAAGTATTGGTTGAGCATGAAAGAATATCTATTTTAAGCCTATTCCATGAGTTGATATATATCTATTGAGACTATGCATGATATGAGTTATGAGAATTATGAACTATCGTGAACTTTTGAGATGAATTTGATGATACCCAAATTAAGGGTTTACTACAATATTGGTGGGTTGTTCCAAGAGACTTCAAAATGAATTAGTTTTACTCATCCTTGATTTATATTCTTGAATTGCATGATTTTGAGCATATATACTAGTACCCACTATATTTGACTAAATTTACATGACAAGGATTCTTATGTTGTTGAAAATTTATTGTATAATTTGCAAGTCAAGTGTTTTCATGATAATTATGGGCTCCCGCGCATGTATTAAACTCATGAAAGGTTTCTATGATTTACATATGACAAGTTCAGCCTTATTCTATAATCCTACCCTCTTGTGAGCAATTTATATCTATTGAGGGGTCAAGCATGATTACTATTTTGCCATCATGTTCAAGCTAAGCTCACTGGTAGGGTTCAAGCATGTTACAAGTTTCTACCGTCATATGGAATCCAATACCTACTAGAAGGGGTCAAGTTCATGTATTGTTTTCTACCCTCTAGTATAAGGTACATGCCCACGAAGGGGTCAAGTATGTGATTGAACTACTCATGCAATGTAATCAAGTCTTTACAAGATATTCATGTTATGATTAAATCCATAATTATTTCAAATATTCCATAGGATTAGACTTAGGACCAATTGAGGCTTAATGTGGGGGCTTGACACAAGGGGTCCTTATTTAAAGTCTTAGTCCCTACACTATGTGCGACCATAGGATTATATTATTTCCCTAAAATGGCTTTACTAGTGGATCCATCTAGGTCAAGTTACCCACAATGTGGGGTCAAGTATTTACCTTGGCAAGTAGACCACACCTTCTCTGGTGGGGTGTCATGCATCGGGATTCCAAGTAGTAGCTCGCTTGTTCATATATGTCGGTTAAGGTCTCCTCCCATAGATGTATGTTATAGTATGTAAGTTGAATATTTATATGCATGTTTTACTACAAGCATTGATCATATATCTCGTATTGTGATTATATCTATTATTTATGATTATGCATCTTGATCATTACTGCTTATGTCTTTGTTGCATTGCACCCCCAATACTTAGTACATTCCAAATACTAATGCATATTCTATGCCTACATGATATCACCATGTAGGGATCGGAGCTACTATTGATCATCCTTCGTCTTGGATAAGAATCTACAATGCACCAGCCCCTTCTCATCAATGGACTCCTGACATATACGAGCTAGTTCGGTCCTTTTGAAGAAAGCTTTTGGTGAGTCCTCAACTCCGACGACAATAGATATTTTTCGTTCATGCTTATAAAAACTTGTTTATTATATTTGGATGCTTATCACTCGAGGGTGAGCCCAGGAAGTGTCTTGGACCCTGCTCCATTTCTATCTAGAGGTGTCGTTGGATATTATATTATGGTTGTTTATGCTTTTGATCTTGACTCTTCTTATGCTATCATTATTATGAAAGACTATCCTTAGTCTCACTTCCTTTTTTCATAATTGTTATTGATTTATTTGGATTTTGTAACCGAGGATGTGTGCATAGTATGTTAAGAGGCTTGTTTGGGGTCCCTTCGGGTTCCCTATTCGTCGTGTCACGTATACACCCTAGGCTTGGGATGTGACAAGCTTGGTATCAGAGTACTAGGTTGTTAATGGTCCTTGTAAATCCAACACACCGCGTCAATAGAGTCTTATTTATAGTTGTGAAGCTTGCCACAACTATGAATAGGAGGCTATGATGTGTTTTAGAAAATGTTTCACTTTTTCATGATCAATGACGTGCTCTAGGTGTAAAGATAAGGCTTTCCCCCTAACTAATGCTCTTTTTTATTTTTAAGATCATGTCACTACCAAAAAGAAAACCATGGAGGACCAACACACCTAAGGAAGGTCCGGCTCATCAAGCTCCTCAAGGAGAAGGGGATACACAAGTTGAGTTCCGGAATGCCATCATCATGTTGGCCCATGCTATGACAAATCAACTGAATCAAGGGGCCCAAGCCCCTCATTCTCCCACTCTGGCCTAAAGAGTGAGAGACTTCACATCCTCCGAAATTTCATGGGTCCAAAAAGGAGGAGGATCCCCGAGATTTTATTGACGAGGAATATAAGGTACTTGCTATCATAAGGGTGAATTTAGAGGAAAACGCGGAACTAGTGGCCTATCAACTCAAGGGTGTGGCCCAAATTTGGTTTGCTCAATGGAAATTGGAGAGGGGAAACAATGATACCATTCCTTGGGAGGAGTTCAAGGCCACCTTCCTCAACTGGTTCTTCCCTATTATATTGAGAGAGGCTAAAATGATGGAGTTAATGAATCTTAAGTAAGGCTCTATGAGTGTGAGGGAGTATTCCCTCAAATTCAACAAGCTCTCAAAGTATACTCCTCACTTGGTTGTCGATCCTAGGGAAAGAATGAACAAGTTTGTGTCGGGGGTGTCCGACTTGGTGAATGAAGAGTGTCACACCTCCATTCATGTGGGTGATATGGATTTTTCTTAGCTCATGACATGTACCGAACTACTTGAAGGAGAAGCTTAAGAAGAGGAGAAGTGGGGAATCCAAGAGGACTTGGTTTGATGGTTGTTTCCAAGGTGCCAAGGGTGGCCTTTTCTAACAAGGTCACAAATTCTAGGGCCAAGGGTCCTCTAATGATCTAAAGAGGCTTGCTAATAATAGGGTGTCTAACCCAAGGTTTCAAGGTGGCAATGGTGGGATGTCTAATCCTAGGTGCCAAAAGTATGGGAGAAATCATGGCGGTCTATGCTTGAAGGACTCTAATGCTTGCTATGATTGTGGTAAAGTGGGTCACAAGATTATTTATTGTCCATATACTCAAGACAAAGGTAGGAATGGTCGTCCTCAAGGCCAAGGTGCTAATGTGGGCCAAAGGGCAAAGGGAGGCCAACACGGGGGTGGTCCAAGACAAAATTGGTTCTATGCTCTCCAAGGAAGGCAAGGAGGGGATGAGGTGTTATAATGGTCTAATAGGAGGTGGAAAACAAAATTATTTTTATGCACTACATCATGTTCCCAATAATGCAAGTATGGTCGTCCATTTGTAAAAAGAGGGATAAGATAATAATAATGATAATAAGCACTACTAATTGTCTTCCAATTATTCAAAGATACACTACATTTTGTATCTACTCTCTTTCCTTTCAAATACTTGGATTTCATACTAAAGCTAAGCAAAAGAAAATATGGGTAGAGCATAGAAAGAGGAGAATTCATGACCAGTAAAATATCATTTGTGCGATTTTGGCATTGAGGTAGGTTTGTCAATCCTTCTTTGAGACTTTGAATGAGTCATTGCATATTCGTATGTTATAATTTATGGAATGGGGTCATTTTATATATTGAAAATTTTTCTTATAAATTTCGTGTAGAAAACTTTATTTATATGGGCAGTAAATTATGGAGCATTCAAACCTAAAATCTTATCTTGTACGTTTTAAAATTTTTAATTTTTTATGGTACTGATAAACATGCTAGATAAACAAAGAAAAAAAAGAAGGGTTACCTAGAATTTGAAGTGAAGGTGTAGGAAATCAAAGAGTTACCATAAATATAGAATATAAAGAAAGACGAAGTTGCACCAAAAACCTTGAAATCTCTTATAATCCAGAAGAAGATCTTACAAATTTTGTATTTCCATCTAGTTTAGTCAAACTGACACTTCTTTCAATTATACATTCCAAAGTAGAAAAGTAAATAGACACTAACTATATGCCACACTTCATGAAGAGAAATTACACTCAGCGCCCATGTAGAGATGGAGATGAAAAGTACATAGAAATGGAGAAAGGAAGTACAAAAAGGGGCAGTAAATATGCCACATATTTATGGGTTTAGATAGCCGGCATATCATATACATACAACACATACAACTTTAGATTAATTGAACAAAAATATATCTTCATTTTAGAAATGAATGGCATTAAATATACACAACGGGAAGCATCTTTTATTTATAGAAAAAGATAGAGGGGAACCAGTACGCGTGCATGCTTCTGATTCTGCCAGAATGCTTATGTAGATACTCTTTAGTTTACTTCTACGGTCATTGCCTACTTTTGCCTAATATTAACTTTATTATCGTAATCCACAATTAAATAAATAAATAAATAAATAACGGCCGATTACTCAACATTCAATTACTCCATTGTCGTGCAGGTATAGTAGAAACATATTAAATAGAAATTATGAATATAATATTAACTTTAATTCGTTAAGATGTGTCCTTGAATTTCCTTCGATAATCTTTTACTTTTAGTTTATTTTGGCTCCAAAACTTTTCATTTTCGTGTCAAACTAATTCTATAAGTTAATCACACTATCTAGTACAATTTATAAAATTATGCTTGGAAAGGATAAATAAAAGTATTAGATATGAGAAAAATCATAACCGAAAATATGTTCTTCTAGGATAACATTAGGCATAATATTGAGAATCGTGACTAAGTTGGGAAATAATAATTTTTGAATGTGGCAGAGAATTTTGAAGAGAACAATATCCCAATTTGTATAAAAGAGGATGAATATATAATTGCTAACTTGGAAAACTTTGATAATTATTGCACTTATTGAGAGATATATTGCTTCTATAATCATGTCTTGATTGCATGCATCCTCATACTACATATCATGATATTTTAGAAAGTTGTGAATGGTGACTCGTATCATGACTCCTTGGCCACGTTCAGTTAGGTTGCAATGTAGTTGATACATTGTGACTCGTTTCATGAGTCTTTGACTATACTCACACAGTGGCAAGATATTTGATACAGGGAGATTATTATCATGAATCCTTGACCACGAGTTAGGTGGCAAGGTAGTTAATATATTGAGATTATATATGGCAAGTTGTGCGACAGTCTGGATTCCACCTTGCATTGCATTGCATACCATATCATTACATTACTTGTAGTAATTTTGGATTGGCTTAATTAAAATTATATGTTTACTTTGTCCGCATTGTTCTATATAAATTGGTGGCACCGATGCCGGACTGAATTTTCAGGATTATTCCATAGTTTATTCAATTCCAGATTCCCAATCTATTAAACCTGTTGGGTACATATTATGTGTACTCACACCTACTTTTTTCTCCCCTGCAGATTCTCTTCAAGAGTACCCATGCAGTAGTTAATTTGCTCGTGCAGTCGGTTCATACCAGATCTAGTGGTGAAACTCAGAGCTTCGAGTTTCCATTGAATTCTTTCTTAATTATTAAGTCTTTATCTCTATTCGAAGACTCAGATGTATTTATTTCATCAATACTTATATACTTAGATGCTCTTTATACTCGTGATACCATTATGGTTTTATCTGTTGAGTTTTTCTGTTTTAAATGTATTTTATCTTTGGGTTTGGAAATTTATTAGTTCCGTAGTCATGATCCCTTTTTGGGTTGTGACAAGATTGGTAACAGAGCTCTAGGTTCACCAATCTTATGAGTTAAAAAGCAGGGTATCTAGTAGATATCACAGATCGGTACGAAGACGTCCGTATCTATATTCGAAAGGCTACAGGATGCTTATTAGAAAAAATCATCTATTATTGATTTCTTTTGTCCGATTTGTTCATATTCAATCTTTGTATGCCTCTAATCCATTCTTTCTACGTAGACGCCAAGGACTAGAGTTAGCAATACTGAGGATGAGTTTTATCTACTCTCTAAGCCCCAGCCAAAGGGCGAGGCAGAGGGTATGGAAGAGCTAGAGGTCGAGGCCAAGCTAGGGTAGCATCACCAATATGAGGTCAGACTAGAGGGGCTTCACCTAAACCAATCGTTGACCCAATTCATAAGCAGTCGACTGAGGATCCAGTTTGGCCTCCTGCATCCGCTGAGGGTACACAGTGTTACAGGAGTTATTAACATGATTGTTGGCAAGGTTGGAAGGTACCCCTACTACTAGTAATCTTCCAAGTACCGCATCTCCTGTTATACCTGTTAGTCCTTCACAGCTAGCTCAGGGACCTAGTGTAGGATTCCAGACTCTGAGTCTATTTTCCATGCCTTCTTTTGCACCTCCAAGGTTTTTAGCCCCATCAATTTCTGCCAGTGCTATTATGTCCTTGGCTGAGCAGAAAGCTTTGAAAGATTTGTGAGATTAGCTCCTCCCAAATTTAATGGTACCACCGGGGATGGGGCATATGACTTTCTGATAGAGTTTCAGGATAAACTATTGAATAAAGGTATTCTGGAGGCCCATAGGGTAGCTTATACATCTTATCATTTCACATGCATAGCCAAAGAGTGGTGGAGGTCAGTCATGGCTCGAAGCCTGTCAATGCTACAACAATGAGTTGGGAACAGTTTATTAAAATCTTTCTTGAGAGATTCGTACCCTATAGTCTTCACGGTAGGCATCATGATGAGTTCGACGGATTGGAGAAAGGTTTTATGATGGTGTCCCAATATAAAGCACCATTCCACAAGTTATCCCACTATGCCATTTCTAGTATTCCCACAGAATTTGAGCAAATTCGCTGATTCGTAAAGGGATTAGCAAGCCATCTCCAGGAGGCAATTGCATCTCTTGTGTTATCTGGTGGTTCCTTTCAAAGTATTGTCAATCATGCCAGGATGATAGAAGGCATCAGGCACGCACAACAGGTGATAGTAAAAGGTCCCGCCTTCAGGGTCAATTTGGAATTCATACATCTATAGATAGGAATACTTAAAGACAAGACGTTCAAAGTTACTAGGGGAGACCAACTCACGCATCCATTTTGGGTGCAGATAATACTAGTAGGCCCGGAGATTGTTATGTATGTGATGAGTTTGGTCATAAGGCCCAGGATTGCCCCAAGCATGCTCCCATTTTTTTCCACCGAGGGCACAGACAACTCACTCCACATCAGCTCCAACAACTAGAGGTGCTTCACAGTGTGCGAGGGGTGGTACTAGAGTTGCCAGGGGTGGAGCTTGAGGTGGCACTTGTGGTAGAGCATTGGCCAAGGATGAGTGTCTTGTATGTTATGTCGTTCCAAGTCAAACTGAGGCATAAGCATCTGATGCTGTGATCACATGTATTGTTCAGTTTATCATCGTTCAGCTTCAGTATTATTTGAGTCTGGATATACCAATTCATATGCATCAGCTTATTTTTCTACAAACATTGATGGTTTATGTGAGCCTCTCTATGTGCCTATTTTTGTTTCAACTCCGGTAGGTGAATCCTTAGTGGTGGATCAGGTATATCGAAATTGTATAGTAGTAATCTCAAGTAGGGAGACCCAGGAAAATTTGATCCTCCTAGACATAATAGTTTTTGATATTATTTTGGGAATGGATTGGTTCTCTTCTGATCATGCAATCCTTAATTGTTATGCTAAGACTGTGACTTTAGCATGTTTGAGTTTATCTAAGTATGGTCAGGTGCTCCCTAGCTCTTATCCTAGGGGGTGATTTCTTATGTTCAGGCTCGGTGCAGGATGAAACATGGGGTGTTTATCTTATTTGGCTCACACACGATATATTTCTAAGGAGTCACCTTCTTTAGAGACCATGAGAGTAGTAAAAGAGTTCATAGATGTGTTTCCTACTGACTTACCTGGTGTTCCCCCAGAACATGATATCGACTTTTCTATTGATTAGGAACCGGGCTCCAAGCCTATTTCCATTTTCCCTTACTGGATGGCTCCGCGGAGTTACAGGAATTGAAGGAGTAATTAGAATATCTGTTAAAGAAAGGGTCCATTCGGCCTAGTGTGTCGCCTTGGGGTGCACCAGTGTTGTTTGTGAAAAAAAGGATGGTACTATGAGAATGTGTATTGACTATCGTCAATTGAACAAGGTGGCCGTCAATAAAAGTACCCCCTACCATATATTGATGATCTATTTGACCTATTACAAGGTGCTTCAGTATTTTCTAAGATTGATTTAAGGTCGGGGTATCATCAATTGAGGGTTCGGGAGTCATACATCCTAAAGACTGCTTTTAGGACTCGGTATGGGCACTATGAGTTTGTAGTTATGCCTTTTGTACTGACCAATGCACCTGCCGCTTTTATAGAATTGATGAACCGAGTGTCTAAACCCTATTTGGATTCATTTGTTATTTTGTTCATCGATGACATTCTAGTATACTCTAAGAGTGAGGCAGACCATAATCGTCACTTGTGAATCATGCTCCAAAGGTTGCATGAAGAGAAAATTTATGCTAAGTTTTCTAAGCATAAATTTTCTAAGTGCGAATTTTGGCTTGATTTTGTATCTTTCTTAGGTCATGTGGTGACTGAGGATGCATTATGGTTTACCCAGCCAAGATTACGGCAGTTCATGATTGGGTGAGACCCACTTCAATAACTAAAATTTGTAGTTTTCTTAGACTAGCAGACTACTACCATCGATTTGTTCAAGGGTTCTCCTCTATCGTAGCCCCTATGACCAGGCTTACTCGGAAGGATGTAACACTTTCATAGATTGATGAGTGCGAAGCAAGCTTCCAAAAGCTTAAAGAGATATTGACATCAGCTCCTATCCTAGCCTTACCTAAAGAGGGCGTGCCCATTGTGGTCTGTTGTGACACTTCTGGTGTTTGCTTAGGTGGAGTGTTGATGCAAAAGGGGAGAGCATAGCCTATGCTTCACGACAATTGATGATTCATGAGAGAAACTATCCTACCTATGATCTTGAGTTGGTTGTAGTAGTGTTCATGTTGAAATTGTGGCGGCACTATCTTTATGGGATGCATTGAGAAAACTACACTGATCATCGTAGCCTTAAGTATATTTTCTCATAGCCTAATCTGCAGATGAGACAACTTAGGTGGTTGGAGTTGTTAAAAGACTATGATATCTCTATTCTTTATCACCCTGGCAAGGCTAACATAGTATTATACCTATTAGTCCTTCATAGCTAGATCAGCGACCTAGTGTAGGATTCCAGACCCCGAGTCCAATTTCCAT
Source organism: Solanum clarkiae (assembly GCA_011800125.2). Classification (NCBI taxonomy): domain Eukaryota; kingdom Viridiplantae; phylum Streptophyta; class Magnoliopsida; order Solanales; family Solanaceae; genus Solanum; species Solanum clarkiae. Next base: position 23,466 of record JAABOM020105117.1, read on the forward strand.
GCCTTCTATTGCACCTCCAAGGTTTTCAGCCCCGTCAATTTTTGCCAATGTTGTTATGTCCTTGGATGAGCAGAAAGCTTTGAAAGATTTGTGAGATAAGCTCCTTCAAAATTTAATGGTACCATCGGGGATAGGGCATATGACTTTCTGACAGAGTGTCAAGATAAACTGTTGAATATGGGTATTCTAGAGGCACATGGGGTAGCTTATACATCTTATTAGTTCACAAGCATAGCCAAAGAGTGATGCAGGTCAGTCACCCTGGCAAGGCTGATGCTTTGAGCCAGAAGGCTTCTAGCATGGGTAATTTGCCATTTCTTAGCGCTGAAGAGAGGCCTTTAACTTTGGAGGTTCAGTCTTTGGCTAGACAGTTGGTTAGACTTGATATCCCTCCACCTCATAGTGTGTTGGCCTTCATGCACACCAATTTGGTGATGATAAATGTGTGATTCAGGAAAACGTGTTGAGGGGTGAATCTAAATCTGCTTCTCTTGATTTTGAGGGAGTGTTAAGGATTATTGGGCGCATTTGCGTGCCTAAGGTAGGTGATTGGGTTCGCTAGATCTTGGAAGAAGCCCATTGTACTAAGTATTCCATTCATTCGGGTGTGGCAAAAATATTTCATGACCTGAAGCAACATTATTGGTGGTGTAGGATAAAAAGCAACATTGTAGAGTTTGTGGCTAAGTGTCTGAATTGCCAGCAGGTTAAAGCTGAGCATCAAAAACTAGGAGGTCCAATGCAGAGGATGCCTATACCTGACTGGAAGTGAAAGCGTATTACTATGGATTTTGTGACTGTATTACTCATGACATTATGTAAGTTTGACTCAGTTTGGCTGATTGTAGATAGGTTGACCAAATCAGCTCACTTCATTCCGGTGAGGACCAGCCACAGTCCGGAGCAATTAGATAGGATCTATATACAGAAGATTGTTAGATTGCACGGTGTACCTATCTTTATTATGTCAGATCGAGGTTCGGCGTTCACCTCTCATTTTTGGAAGGCATTGTCGTATGGTTTAGGTACACGATTAGATATGAGCTCGGTATTTCATCCCCAGATCGATGGTCAGTCTGAGCGAACTATTCAGGTATTGAAGGACATCCTTAGGGCCTGCGTGATTGATTTTGGTACCCGGTGGGATCAACACTTACTCTTAGTGAAATTTGCTTATAGTAACATATATCACTCCAGCATTCAGATGGCACCATTTGAGGCATTATACGGGTACAAGTGTCGATCACCTATTGGATGGTTTGACTCAATCGTCGTCAATGCATTAAGCACTGATTTGCTCAGAGATGTCATGGATGGGTATGCCTGATCAAGATTCAATTGTTGACAACCCAAAGTCGGCGGAAGAGCTATGCCGATAGGAGAGTTTGTCCCTTGGTATTTATGGTAGACGATGATGTATAGTTGAAGGTATCACCCATGAAAGGTGTTATGAGGTCTGGAAAGAAGGGTAAACTTAGCCCGAGGTTTATTGGCCCATTTGAGATTCTGAGAAGAGTAGGTGAGGTAGCTTATGAGTTGGCTTTGCCACCTAGATTATCAGTTTTCCATCTAGTATTCTATGTCTCCATGCTTCGAAAATACATATCGAACAAATGACATGTTATTTCTTATGATGATATAGAGTTGGGTCCAAATTCAATGTATGACGAGGAGCCAATAGTCATTCCAGATAGACAGGTTCGTAGACTCAGGACTAAGGAAATCGCTTTAGTTAAGGTTCAGTGGTGACATCGGCCTACGGAGGAGGCAACTTGGGAGACAGAGTCTGACATACGTACCAAATATCCACATCTTTTTGAAACTTCAGGTATTTTCTTTTGCCCTATATTCGAGGAAGAACATGATTTTAGTGATGGATAATGTAATGGTCTAAACAGAGGTGGCAAACAAAATTATGTTATGCACTACATCTTGTTCCCAATAATGCAAGTATGGTCGTCCATCTGTTAAAAGAGGGATAAGATGATGATGATAATAATAATA
>JAABOM020105127.1:0-25467 GCA_011800125.2 Solanum clarkiae
AAGGTCTGCGTACAATCTACCCTCCCCAGACCCCACTTGTGGGATTGCACTGGGTATGTTGTTGTTGTTGTTGTAGAAGTAACTTACTTGAGAGAATGAACTTTGTGTCATCTGGTAGTGGTGATAACACAGTAGCTCTAGTGACATCCATTGCCATAGGATCAAGTCGATACTAATTCCATGTACGAGCCGTAGCATGGAGATCCTGTAGTGGTGGGTCAATATCCTCAAGTGGAGGTGGTTTGTAATTATTCTCATTCTAGTTCTCGTTCAATATTGGATTCATTACATCAGTAGCAGTATTGATCATGTTGTTCTGGGTCATTCTTCTCAAAATCCTTTAGATCTCAAGGTCAAACTGAGTCAAGGTATGCCTCAACTTCGAATGTTATGCATACACTCCACCTACATGAAAAAATAAAACAACAATAAGAAAAAACATAAAATGAGGAAAAGAAGGATTAATTCTCGACTTACTTAAATTAAACCGATCTTGCTGTACTCCCTGACAATGATGCCAAAATATTGATGTTTCCCAAGATACACCTACTTTTTGAAGGTTAAAGCGATTATTGTCAAGATATATAACCTAATCGAAGTTAGGATTGATCTCACAAGGAATATGGTAGACTCAGAGTAATTCCAAGAAATTCAAGTAAATTAACCTACTTATCTCCCTAAAGAGGAGTAACTAAGGTATTGTGTTCCCCATAAGTCCCTAACTTAGTATTACCAGATAATCGCTGGTTTTTCTAATGTGTTTCATGCAGAACGATAAGGTAAGTTTACCAAATCCTTTGCATCTAGGCGATAGGTAAATTTCACTATGTGATTTGATCCATCCCCGTAGTATGACATTACTAACCCTTACTTATTGTCCCAATAGAATATCCCCTTATCTAGTTTGGCTGATTAGATGAGAAAACACTAATCCAATCCTGTTAATTAATTCCCATTCGTTACTCCCTTGATCTAGTCAATAACAACTAGACAAGTTTTAATGTTGGCCACCATTAAAAATCAATCTAAACAAAGAGAATCAATTAATATATGCATGCACATCTTTCGAGAATAATGAATTATTCAATTTTACCTTGTTAGTTCTTCATTGTTCCCATAGCCCTAGGTGTGGATTTAGCTATGCATATTCATTGTAGATGCAAGAATCATGATATAAAATAACATAATTGAGCACTCACAGGGATAAATTTAAGAATAAGAAATCCAAACTCTTCTATGGAAATCACAAAATATGAACTAAAATCACAAAATAATGTTCCAAGTGTTTCTCTCAATGTTTTGGCGATTCTTCTCTCTCCTCTCTGAAAAAATAACCTAAAAAAATCTATTTATAGTACTTAAAATACAAATCCAAAACAAATTGGGAAAACTAGATTTGACAGAAAATATGAGCAAGTCTACAGACAATACTAAGTTCTACGGCCCGTATTGGGGCCTCGTGGACTTGATTTTTCAATTCTAGGTTCAGCTTCACAGTGACCTTTCTATGGGCTATATTCAGACTTAGAGCCCATATAGGGTTTTGCCTAATGACTTTTTAGAAACTCCCAACTTCTGATCCCCAGGTTACAAAACGTCATCTACGATTTTTACATATTTACACTACTGGTCTGATAGATTGTAGATGCAACTTCAGAAAAATACCCCTTCGCTAGATTTTACAGTTAATCCAACTCTACGGCTCATGAAAACTTCCATGGCCCATAAAGAGTGTCACAGAACAATAAAAACAGCAGTAACTGCACATATAGCTCAAAATCTTACCAAATTCTGCAATCTTGAAAAAAAAAACATAAAACTACATTAAACCTACTAACATTACTTTATGAACACACAAATTCATAGTTTTAAGCATCAAAAGTGTTGTATTCTGACAGCAAATCAGCTTTCCCAAGAATTATGACTATGGCTAGTGCATTTATGAGGAGCTTCAAACTAAAGTTACTAAAGATATATGTATGATGACTTTTTGCCCTAAAGATGTTTGATAAAGATTCTTCCGATCGAGATACTCCTATGATTTACTACTTATGATTCTAGGAGTATGTTTTAAATGATTTTCGTGGAATAACTTAGCACCGAGAGGACTAGAGATTGGGACTCATCCCGTTAGTTGAGGCTTGAACCCTTGAACCTAAATCTCAAAGTACTCAACTATTTGCCACCGTAGGAGCCTTATAGGCTAAGCTAGTGGATCCACATAGGCCCATAAGTTATGAAATATGCAATTGCAAAGTTACTAAATTTTAGATATCTACCTTGGCAAGTAGATTCCCCTTTTCCCAATGGAAGGTGTACATTGGTTTTTTTCCTAGTGGAAGGAGTTCATTGGATTCTATGTAGTAGTTTATATGGTGTTATTGTCGGTTACAGCCTATTCCCACAAGTTTACATGATCTTATGATATGTCTTTACTTTATTAGTTTCCTTATGCATTTTCTCATATTAATCTGAGTCATATTCCTTGTGCATGTTTAAGCTTGTTTCATCACTCTTTAATCTTATGTACACCTATATGTTATGTTTAATTACGATGGCATTACAATGTCATTCGTGCATTGCATCTCATATATTTAGTCCATTCCGATGTACTAATGGATATTTTCCTGCATGTTTTGACCAAGTAAGGATAGGTACTCCTCCACCGGATCATGGCTAGTAGTTGACGTTCGAGACTAGCTTACTGTTATGGTGAGCCCTTAATTCAAAACTCCACTATTTTTCACATTTTATGTATTTTGTTTCTAGACAATATATTTATGATCGTTCTGAGGCTTTTACTTTCTATGTTGTCTATCATGGATGTTCTTTTGATTTTATGGAAACCAACCTCATCGGTTCTATTCATATGTATTAGTGGTATGCTTATGGACAAATGGAGTTTTCTACATTCTCTATTTCTTAATGTTGCTTCATTGTTAATGATGGCCCATAGTCCTTTTGCTTATGATTTTCTGCATTACGTTTCTATTTTATGCCTATGAATGCTTGAGATGCTTAGATGGCTTGGGTGAGATGCCTCTACGTATCTTAGTTGCCATGTGATGACGAGGCCCCTAGGTTGCATTGTTATAGTTAAAATCTGCCTAAACTCTAAAGTATCCAGTCTAACTAACCTTGTCATGACCCAAGCCTAAGGTCTAGATATGACACGGTGAATGGGGAACCCAAAGGGACCCCAATCAAGCCTCTTAACATATTATTACACATCCTTGGTTGTGGAATTAATTAAACAACAATAAGAGAATAGAAATAAGGGCTAAGCGACTAAGGGAAGTCTTTCATAACACAAACCATCAAAAGGGTCAATGCTTAAGCATAATACATAACTTGTCCAATAACACCTTTAAACCTAGAATTGAGCGGGGGCCAAGACAACTTTCCGGGATCACTCTCATAGTCAAAAGCATACAAATAGATAAAGAGAGCCTTCACATAACATAAGAACAAGAGATATTGTCCCCGGTGTTGAGGACTCACACTAGCCACAGGGAGGATGAAGATGATTATGAGGAGCTTCGGTTCCTACATGGTAACATCATGTAGGCATAGAGTATGAGTTAGTACATTTGAATGTACTAAGTATGTACGATGCAATGCAAAAAAAGATAGGTAATATAAGCAAAATACAACATCATAAGCAACGGATAGTATAACAGTAATGTGACATGTAGGAATAATGCTTGAAGTGAAACATACTTATACAAAACATATTACATACGTAAGAAGAGACCAACATAATGATGGATTGTTACACCCTACCATCCATGGTGATTGAGGTATCAACCCCTTAATTTGTTGATGGTTGTGTCACCCTATCATCCATGGTGATTGAGGTATCAAGCCCTTAATTTGTTGATGGTTGTTTGATCCTATCATCCATGGTGATTGAGGTATCAATCCCTCAACTGGTTGATGGTTGTCTCGCTCTACTATCCATGGTGATTGAGGTATCAACCCCTCAATTGGTTGATGATTGCCTCACCCTACCTTCCATGGTGATTGAGGCATCCTCTCCTGAACTAGGTGATTGGGCAACTTACAATACTATAAGTACTTTTCATGGAAACAACTCATATAAACATTTCTTTCATCATCATAAAGTCATTCAAGTCATAGGTCATACAATAGATCATCAATAGCTCAAAAATCCAAAACTGGGTATTTTATCAAACATTTGGCGGGTGTGTAATGCTAGTGTAAATCCATGGAATTCAAGATTAAAATGATTCAAGAAAACTTGAAGTAAATTGACCCACCAACACTTGGTAATACCCTCATGCAATATACATCAAAACCCTTCATCAAATCTCAAGACAGATCATAGATTCGTAGCTCGAAACATGTTTAAATAGTCACACTTCTCTGAAACCCCAAAATAGTTCATAGTCAAATTCATAAGAAGTAAAACTCATAAATAAATCAACTTAGAAACATGCAATTTAAGTAAAAATGAAGATTGGGCACCATGGTTGAAAGAACCTAATGGTTGAAACTCACATACCTTAACTTTGGAGATTTTCTTGAAGAAGATTTGAATGAAGACTTGAAGCTTGAATGAAATCCTTAGATCCGGAATGAGATTTGGCACTTGAATTTTGAGCGAAATATTTGTCTAAGTGTTTAAGAGAGTATTGGGGAATGTCTTCTATGATGTGAAGGTAAATTATGGTTAAGTACACGTGCTTTTACACAAGGGAAGGCTTAGGCCCAAGACCCAAAAGCTTTGGACCAAACTGGAAAAACTAGCAACAAAATAACATAGGTCCGCGTAGGGTCCGTGACTCGGACCCAACACGGTGGGCACTTTTACACAGGTCTACAATGGTTGCGTTTTGCGGTACCAATGCGGATCAATTCTGGAAATCAATTTTTTGTGAAATTGAAATTTTGATTCGGTTACTCTAAAATTGGGGTTCGACCTATTTCCCACTCAATTTTGCCCCCGGATCAATAATATGAAGCTGGATTTTCGATATCATGTAGGGACTTTGAGATATGTGGAAATTACATTTTTTGGTACTTTGGAGGCACATTTTCAATCACTTTTTGGGGTCATTTCAATATCTCCCCCTTGGGAACATTCATCCCTGAATGTCAAAGAACGTATATAAGATAATTAGGCAAGATAATTTCATCCCACACAAGAATGCATCAATGTACTTAAACATCATTTCAAAAATCTCAATGTAAGTGTCAAAATTACCATGAACATGTCAACGTAATCATGAATGCATGCAAATGACATAGGGGCTAAAACATAAGACTTGAAATCATATGGGGGACTTAGAATTAGTACCTTAGGCCTGAGTAGAATGGAAGAGATAGGGATATAGCTTTTGTATGTCCACCTCGGCTTCCCATGTGGCACTTTTGACTTCTTGATTCCTCCAAAGGACCTTAACAAAAGCCACATCCTTATTCTCAACCTCTGCACTTGTCTATCCAAGATCTCTACTGGATCCTCTTCATAAATCAAGTTGTCTTCAACAACACCCATAAGATCCAATGGGACAATAGCATTCAGGTCACCCACACACTTCCTCAACATGGAAACATGAAATACCGGATGAACCAAGTCCATTTCACTAGGCAACTCCAACTCATAGGCTAGCTTACCAATCCTCCTCAACACACTATAAGGAACCACATATCTTGGACTCAATTTACCCTTTTTACCAAAATGAACCACACCCTTCATGGGTGGGACCTTCAAAGAGACCCAATCCCTAACTTTAAATTCAAGCTCCCGTCTCTTCACATCAGCATAGGACTTTTGACAACTTTGGGCTGTTTTCAACTTTCCCTAATCAATCTTACCTTCTACATAGCCTCCATGACCAGATCCAGATCCAACAAAGACATTTCCTCTACCTCAAACCATCCAACCAGGGACCTACAATGTCTATAATAGAGAGCCTCAAAAGGATCCATACCAATGCTAGAATGATAGATATTATTAAAAGCAAATTCAATCAATAGGAGACGATCATCCCAACTGCCCTTAAACTCCAAAACACAAGCTCTAAGCATATCCACGAGGATTTGGATAGTTCTTCCAGCTTGGCCATTCATTTGAGGTTGAAAGGTCGTACAAAGCTTAACCTTGGTACCAAGACCTATTTGGAAGGACCTCCAAAAGTGTGAAGTGAATTGAGCACCATGATTCGATTTGATAGACAAGGGCACCACATTCAATCTAACAAACTTATTAATTTACAACTTAGCATAATCTTCAACACCACATGTAATCTTAACTGATAGGAAATGAGCCAACTTTGTCAGTCTATCACCACAACCCAAATAGAATCAAAACCCTTTCCAGTCTTACGCAACCCAACCACAAAACTTATGTAAATTTCCTCCCACTTCCAAGTGGGAACCTCTATATCTTGGGTTAGGACACCTGGACTTTGATGTTTGGCTTTGACTTGTTGGAAAATATGACAACCAGATACAAATTTAGCAATGTCTTTCTTCATACTTCCCCACCAAAACATGTCCCTCAAGTCTCTATACATCTTTGTAGAATGGGGTGAATAGAATAGGAAGAATTATGAGCCTTATCAAGAATTTTCTCTCTCAAGCCATCAACATTAGGCACACATAACCTCCCTTGCTACCTAAATGCACCATCTCCCCCTTGGGAGAAAACCTCTACCTTGCCATCTCTCACCAAGACCTTCAATTCTAACTAGGAGGGGTTAAGATCTTGCTCTTCTTTTACCTCATCAACCAAGGAAAATTTTGAACCATTAACAACAATGATACCACCATTATCAACCTCTTCCAACCTAACCCCGAATCTAGCCAACCGATGGACCTCTCTAGCCACCTCTTTGCTTCCATTATCAACATGAGCTAGGATACCCATAAACAATCTACTCAAAGCATCGGCCACAACATTAGCCTTACTGGGGTGATAATGCACACTCATATCATAATCCTTAAGAAGCTCTAACCACCTTCGTTGCCTCAAGTTGCGATCTTTTTGAGTGAACACATATTGGAGACTCTTATGATCGGTAAATATATCAAGATGCAGCCGATACAAATAATGATGCCAAAATTTCAAAGCAAAAATCACGGTGGCCAATTCAAGATCATGGGTAGGATAATTCTTTTCGTGCACCTTGAGTTGCCTAGAAGCATAGGATATCACCTTACCATTTTGCATCAAAAAAAACCCAAACCAATTCGTCAGCCATCAAAATACATAACAAACCCTTCCAACCCTTCTGCTAGTGACAAGATAGGAGCGGACACAAGTTTATCCTTTAAGGTTTGGAAACTTTTTTCACATTTAGCGGTCCACATAAACTTAGCCTTCTTTGGGGTCAACTATCGGAGAAGCAATAGAAGAGAACCCATTCACAAACTTAACCTTCTTTTGAATCAATTTTTTCATAGGGGAAGCAATGGAGGAGAAATCATTCACCAAACTTCTATTGTAACCTGCTAAGCCCAAGAAACTTTTAATGTCCGACGGAGTCAAAGGTTTAGGCCAATTTCTAATCACTTCCCTCTGTTTAGGATCCACTTTAATACCATTCCCAGACACCACATAACCTAGAAAGGTAGCCTCCTTCAATCATATTTTGCATACTACTTCTCTTCCCTCAACTTTTACAACACTGCCCTCAAATGAGCCACAAGTTCCTACTCACTATGAGAATAGATCAAAAAATCATCAATAAAAATAACCACAAACAAATCAAGGTAGGGTTTAAAGACCCTATTCATAAGATCCATGAAGATTATCAGTGCATTGGTCAACCTAAAAGACATAACCACGAATTCATAATGCCCATACCTAGTCCAGAAAGTCGTCTTGGGAATATCACACTCCCTTACCTTCACTTGATGATACCCAGATCGAAGGTCAACCTTAGAGAAGTGACTAGCCCCTTAAAGTTGGTCAAATAAATCATCAATCATTGGTACAGGATACTTATTCTTTGCGGTGACCCTATTAAGTCCCTGGTAGTCAATACACATTCTAAGGGACCCATCTTTCTTCTTCATAAACAATAGCGGTGCACCCCAAGCTAATTGGTTAGGCCTAATAAATCCCTTCTCCAGCAAATCCTCCAATTGCTCTTTCGACTCCTTTAACTCTATCGGGGCCATACGGTAAGGGGAAATAGAAATGGCTTACATATCGGAAAGGAGGTCTATGCGAAAATCTATTTCCCTTTCAGGAGGAACACCAGGAAGGTCATTTGGAAAGGCATCAAAAAACTCATTTACCACCAGAATCGACTCTATAGGAAGGACTTTGGACTCGACATCCCTGACCCTCACAAGATGATAGAGACACCCCTTAGAGATCAACTTTTGGGCGTTCATGCAAGAGATAAACCTATCCTTGACCACCACATCATGACTCTCCCACTCAAGGATGGGTTTATTTGGTAATTTAAATTTGACCATAGGGGCTCTACAACCAATAGAGGCATAATAGGCATGCAACCAATCCACCCAAAATATGAAAACAAAATCCAGCATATCCAACTCAACAAGATCACAAGGCAATATTTTATGCAAGATGCAAACGGGGCAATTTCTATAGACCTTTCTAGCAACAATAGATGCACCAATAGGAGTAGACACCTTATAACACTTACACAACAATTTGGGCTCAATATGAAACTTTTTGGCAACAAACGGACTAATAAAAGAAAGAGTGGCACTCAGGCCTATCAATGCATACACATCAAAATCAAAGATTTTTAACATACCAATGATGACATTGGGCACCTCATCAACCCCTTGTCTCCCTTGGAGTCAATAGAACTGATTGTGCCTTGGGGCACCACCTTGTTGGCCTCCGCTCCCCAAAGGAACCACATTTGTACCCTGGCCTTGTGGACGAACATTTTTACCCTTGTTTTGATTTTAAGGACAATCAACCTTTTATGGCCCACTTCTCCACAACTTTAGCAAGTATTAGTGTCCCTCAAATATGGATCATCGTAGCCTCTACCACATCTTGGGCACGTAGGTCTATGCACCTCATCACCACCACATTGGGGACTTGGGTAATCATTAGCGAATCTGGAACATGAGAAGACCCTTGGCCTTGGTGAAACTGGCCACCCTTGGGAGTTTGGAACTTACCATCAAAACAGCCCTCCTTGGCCTCATTCCCCCTTCTCTTGCTCAACCTCTCCCCCTCTAATTGTTTGGCATAAGTCATAAGCCGGGACAATTCCATGTCACCTATCAACATAGCAGCATGAAATTCTTCATTCACCAAATCGGATACACCCAACACAAAGTTATTCATCCTAGACCTCATGTAGGCAACCAAGTATGGAGCATATTTAGAGAGTTGGTTGAACTTGAGGGCATACTCCCTCATACTTATAGATCTTTGCTTCAAATTCATGATTTCTATCATTTTGGCCTCCCTAATCTCAAGAGGAAAGAATCAGTTAAGGAAAGACGCCTTAAACTCCTCCCGAAGGATCACATTGTTGTTCCCCTTCTCCTCCTTCCATTGAGTATACCATATTTGAGCCACCCTCTTGAGTTGGTAAGTCGCCAACTCCGCCTTCTCCTCCAACCTAACACCCATAATAGCCAACACTTTGTACACCTCATCGACAAATTCTTGAGAGTCCTCATCTAATTTAGACCCATAGAACTCCGGTGGGTTCTCCTCATAAAGTCCCTTACCCGAGATGTCGAAGTAGGAGCATAAGGGACTTGGGTCCCTTGATTGACTTGAATAGCCACGACTCGAGCTAGTAAGGTGAGAGCATCATAGAGCTCTCCGTGAGCCAGTTCCTCGGGTGTGTGGGCTTTTCTTCCTCTCGTATTGGGCATGATCTAAAAATTGCAAAGAACATTCATTAGAGGGGAAACCTTACCTAACATCTATAGCATCACATAGATCATGAAGAAAGGAAACATTTCCTAAAACGTCTCATAGCCTCTTACTTATAATTGTGGTGCACAACACATCCATTAATAAGACTCTAATCAACGCGGTATGTTGGATGCCGAGGACCATTCATAAGGTAGTACTCTGACACCAAATTTGTCACGACCCAAGCCTAAGGCCTAGATGTGACATGGCAAATGGGGAACCCAAAGAGACCCCAATCAAGCCTCTTAACATATTATTACACATCCTTTGTTGCGAAATTAATTAAACAACAATAAGAGAATAGAAATAAGGGCTAAGCGACTAAGGGAAGTCTTTCATAACACAAACCATCAAAAGGGTCAATGCTTAAGCATAATACATAACTTGTCCAATAACACCTTTAAACATAGAGTTGAACGGTGGCCAAGACAACTTTTCGGGCTTGCCCTCATAGTCAAAAGCATACAAATGGACAAAGAGAGCTTTTTCATAACATAAGAACAAGAGATATCATCCCCAGAGTTGAGGACTCACCAAACTTGCTTTGAGAAGGTAGTACTAGCCACGGGGAGGATGAGTATGATCATGAGGAGCTCCGGTTCCTACATGGTAACATCATGTAGGCATAGAATATGCGTTAGTATATTTTAATGTACTAAGTATGTAGGATGCAATGCACAAGAGATAGGCAATATAGGCAAAATGCAACATCATAAGCAATGGATAGCAAAATAGCAATATGACATATATGAATAATGCGTGAAGTAAAATATGCTTATATAGAACATATTACATATGTAAGAAGAGACTAATATTATGATGGATTGTCATACCCTAACATCCATGGTGACTAAGGTATCAATCTCTCAATTGGTTGATGGTTGTCTCACCCTACCATACATGGTGATTGAGATATCAATCCTTCAATTGGTTGATGGTTTTCTCACCCTACTATCCATGGTGATTGAGGTATCAGCCCCTCAACTGGTTGATGGTTATCTCAGCCTACCATCCATGATGATTGAGGTATCAACTCCTTAATTAGTTAATAGTTGTCTCACCCTACCATTCATGGTGATTGAGGCATCACTTCCTGAACTAGGTGATTGGTCAACTTACAATACTATAAGTACTTTTCATGAAAGCAACTCATATAAATATTCCTTTCATCATCACAATGTCATTCAAGTCATACGTAATACAATAGATCATCAATAGCTCAAAAATCTATAATCGAATATTTTATCAAACACTTGGCGAATATATAATGCTAGTGTAAAAAGCCATGCAATTCAAGAATGAATTCATGCAAGAAAATTTGAAATAAATCGACCCACCAACACTAGGTAATACCCTCATGCAATATACATCAAAATCCTTCATCAAATCTCAAGATAGATCATAGATTCATAGCTCAAAACATGTTTTTTGTGACACCCCAACATAGTTCATAGTCAAATTCATAATAAGTAAGACCCACAAGTAAATCAACTTAGAAACATGCAATTTAAATAAAAGGAAGCTTAGGTACCATAGGTGGAAGGACTCAATGGTTGAAACCCACATACCTTAACTGTGGAGATTTTCTTGAAGAATATTTGGATGGAGACTTGAAGCTTGAATGAAATCCTTAGATTCAGAATGAGATTTGGCACTTGATTTTTGAGTGAAACATTTGTCTAAGTGTTTAAAAGAGTATTGGGAAATGTCTTGTATGATATGAAGTAGAAATATGATTAAGTGAAGGTGTTTTTACGCATGGGAGGTCTTAGGCCCAAAAACCAAAAGTCTTGGACCAAACTGGAAAAATTAACAGCAAAATAACATAGGTCCGCGTCTGGTCTGCGACTCGGACCCAACACGGTGGGAACTTTTACATAGGTCCACGATGGCTGCACGTCGCGGTACCAACGTGGATCAATTCTAGAAATCAAATTTTTAGGAAACTAAAATTTTGATTCGGTTACTCTATAATAGGGTTTAGACCCATTTCCCACTCAATTTTTTCCCTGATCAAGAATATGAAGCTAGATTTTTGATAACATGCAGGGATTTCGAGATATATGAAAATTATGTTTGGGAACTTCTGAGGAATATTTTCGGGAACTTTATAGGGTCATTTCAAACCTATTAACTCAGGACTGAATTCTAGAGCTAAAGGTCACTTCTCTATGGATAAATATGCTGAACTACCCATACTTGCTGAATCTTTCCTCAACGCGTCCACTACTACATTCGCCTTTAACCATAATGATAGAGGATAGAAATATCAGAATCTTCTAGAAAATCAATCCAACGTCTTTGCTTGGAATTCAAGTCCCTCTGACTTATGATGTACTATAAGGTACGATGATATATATCTAGATCTTGAGTGCAAACACTATTGCTGCCAACTCTAGATCATGAGTGGGGTAGTTATGCTCATGAACGCCCAACTTTTGGGATGCATAAGCAATAACATGAACTCGCTGCATTAGAACACAACCTAAGACAACATGGGAAGGATCACAATATACTGTAAAGTGCTGACCGTCAACAAAAAAAGGTCAGAATAAGAGCGGTGGTCAATAACTCCTTTAGCCCAAGAAAGTTGTCCTCAAACTAAACAAACAATGCACCCTAGCGAGTCAAATGAGTCAATGGTGCCGCAATAGTAGAAAACCCATCGACAAACCACCTGTAGTTCCGTGCTAAACTAATGAAATGCTTGAAATTAGTGATAGAAGTAGCCCTATGACTTATCAGACGTCCTGTAGATGGACTTATGAGCCATAAGTCCTATAGTAGGTTGAAGATTAGAAAAGGTTTCTGAGGATTCAAAAATGTTATCATACAAACCCCTTACCTATGGCCCATAAGTTGGACTATAGTTTGTAAATGGGTCTCATGCTCCTTAACGGTAGACTTTTATGAAGGGGCAAATTCAACCTTTCCTATCATTTAATGCCTACACTATGTCATTTTGACCCTCGAAGAGACCCCTTATCAACCCGTACAACCCTAACCTGTTTCATTTCTCCTCCCTTAAAACACTATAAGTCCAAACCTCTCCGAAGAATACTCCCAAGTCCATCAAGGCTTCAAGGAGAAAGAAAGCTACGGTTTCGGATTTCCTCAACTCCAAGTCCAATTTTCCTCCACTAAATAACCAAGGTATGAGAGTTTTGATTGTGGAGACCTTTCCTCAACAAGCTTAAAATTCCTCTTCTCCTTTATTCTTTCTCAAGTTATAGTAATACATGATAATTTTATGAACTCTTTTACATGAATATAATATGAAATATTTTATGTTGGTTTATCCTTATACATCTTTATGAAGTTAAATATAATTTGAAATCTATAATTTATATGAGGGTTTGGTGATGCCCTAACCAAGTATTTACAACATTTTCGTTAGTTCTTTGAGTAATGAATAAGTGATTCTATTTTACAACTCTCATGGTATTTGCTCATGATTTGCATGGTTTTAAGTTATGTATATGTACCCATCATGGTTTTGAAATAAGATCTATACCAAGCTTATATGATGCTGAAGGCCTTATGTCAAGATATATGAATTATGAATGATATGAATTGAAAGTCTATTATGCATGTTATGAAACATCAAAGTATTATGAAAGTCATGATAGTTGTAAAAATTGTGAAGCACTATCTTTGGTATATGAAGCTTTGGTTTGATGAGTTACTCCATGAAATTATTATGATATTATGAAGCCTAATATATTATAGCTAGGAACATGACTTGAGTATTTCTTAGGATTGTGACCTGGCACTAAGAGGACCTTAGCAGATAACCATTACCCCATAACTATGTTGCTACCATAGGTCTGAGAATTAGTTAATGGATTGATGTATCTAGGATTACATGATTGGCCAAAAAAGATGGGATCATAGTACGACACATGTAATTGAATACCGAAAAGGGTGGTGTTCCCACAAGGTTGTTAAAGTAAGATCAATCGAAAAGGGTCGAGTTCCCGTGAGGTTGTTAAAGTAAGATTAATCGAAAAGGGTGGAGTTCCCGTAAGTTGTTTATGGAGCATTTATCTGAAATGGGGAGCTTCTCATAAAGTAAGTTATTGGTTTACCTTGGCAATGAAAACCACTCCTTATCTGGTGTAAGGTAAAAATCAGGATTCCAAGTAGTAGCTCGCTTGGTTTTATATGTCAGTTATGGTCCCTTCCCATATATGTACGATATGTTATGTGACATGATGACTCCTCAAGAATTCTTTGATTATGGTATTTAGCATAAATAGCATATTCAGCTCATACCAGATGATTTATGACTATGCATATTGTTTAATCACGGCTTATATTCTTTGTTACACTACACCCTGCATACTTAGTACATTCCAAGTACTAATGCATACTTTTTGCCTACATGATCTAACCGTATAGGAATCGGAGCTCCTTTCCATCCTCCTCTTCCATGTGGCTAAGTGGTTCGAGTAAAGATTTGCTACTGGTGAATCCTCTACTTTAGAGGAAAATATCCATTTACTTTCATACTTTTATTTAGACTTATCTATTTTTGGATACTATCTTTCTAGGGGTGAGCCCAGGAGATGTCTTTTCCCCTATTCTATTCATGATTAGAGGTGTTGTTGGATATGATTATTCTATGTATGTATGAGGTTGATTCTTTATGTTTATGTAATTATGGAAGAGTTCCCTTAGTCCCATGTTCCCTCTATGTGTTAATTACCTATTGTGTGTTGTTATAGAAGTCCCAACTCCTTATTACCCCCATAGCATGAGTCATATTTACCTGCCCCTTAGAATTTATTTACTATGTGATACATGCTAGTCTTCTTCCCTATAACATCCCCATAGTGTGAGTCCAAAGTCCTGCTTCCCCTAGAAATATTTGCTACTTTTTTTATTATTTATGCTTTCGTAACCAAGGATGTGCTACGCATGCATAAGAGGCTTGTTTGGGGTTCCTTCGAGTACCCATTTGTCGTGTCACATCTAGGCCCTACACTTAAGTTGTGACAAGCTTGGTATTAAAGCACTAGGTTCTTAAATGGTCTTCGAAAATCCAACACATCTCATCACGTAAAGTCTTGTTCATTGTTGTGAAGCGTACTATAACAATGAATGAAAGGCTATGAGGCATTTTAGGAAATAGTACACTTCTTTATACTCTATGTCATGCTTTAGATTTGAAATGGGGATTCCTATCGCTAATAGGTGGCATTTCTCTCTTTTAGATCATGCCACCGTGATGAATGGTACAAAGAGCTCCCACCCCTGAAGGTGCACCGGCCCCACAAGGTCCCTAAGTGGAAGAAGGAGTCACCCACGTTGAATACCGGCATGTGGTCACCTTATTGGCAAGGCCCGTGTCTAATCAAGGAATTCAAGATCCTCACTTTTCTACCCCAGCTTTAAGAGTAAGGGATTTCACAAGGATGAAACCCCTGGAATTCTATAGCTCAAAGGTAGAAGAAGACCCCCAAGAGTTCATCAATAAAGTGTGTAAAGTATTGGCTATTATGGGGATAAGTCCAGAAGAGAAAGCAAATTAGTAGCCTACCAACTCAACAGGCTTTCTCAAACATGGTACAACCAATGAAAATGGAGAGGGCAGATAATGAGCCCATTCCTTCGGAAGAATTCAAAGTTGTTTTCCTTGACTGCTTCTTCCCGACCGAGCTAAGGAAAGCAAAGATGATAGAGTTTGTAAACCTCAAACAAGGTTCAATAAGTATGAGGGAGTATTCCCTTAAATTTAATGATCTCTCAAAATATGCTCCTCACTTGTTCGCCATTACTAGGGCAAGGATACACAAGTTCATTTCGGGTGTGTCTGACTTGACAAATGAAGAGTGTTGTACTGCCATGCTCATTAGGGAAATGGATATTTCTCAGCTTATGACATACTGAGCAACTTGAAGGAGAAAATCTTTGAAAGAGGAGGATCAACTAGTCTAAGAGGGCCCAACTTGATGGAGGCTTTCAAATCACAAAGGGCGGTCGCTTCTAATATGGCCACAAATTTGAAGGCCAAGGGTCCTCCAATGCCTAAGGCCAAAGATTTGCTAATGATAGGGATCCCAACTCCAAAGCTCAGGGTGCAATGGTGGCATAATCATTCTTAGGTGTGGAAGGTGTGGCAAAGATCATGGTCGTAGGTGCTATGGAGATGTGGGTGCTTTCTTTGGATGTGGCAAGATGGGCCACAAAATTATCGAATGTCTCATGCTCAAAATAAGGGTAGTGATCTTCTTCCTTAAGGACAAGGCACTCATGGTGACCAAAGGGCACAAGTTTCCCAACTAGGAGGTGCTCCACCTCACAACCAGTTTATACTCTTCAAGGCAGACAAGGGGTTAATGAGGTATCCGATGTTGTTACCGGTATGTTAAAAGTTTATATGATCTGTTGGATCCAGGTGCCATTCTTTATTTCATACTCCATTTGTTGCTAATAGACTTCATGTGTGTCCTGAATTATTATGTGAACCCTTTGAAGTGTCTACCCTAATCGGTGAGTCTGTTCTTGCTAAAATAGTCTATAGGGGTTATCCCACGTCTATATTACATAAAGTTTTGACTTATGATTTTGTTGAACTAGATATGGTAGATTTTGAAATCATTTTTAGGATGGATTGCTTACATGCATATCATGCTACTATTGATTCGAGGAATCGTAAGGTTAGATTCCAATTCCCTAGTGAACCTATCCTTGAGTAGGAAGGTCATGATCGTGGGATTATCTCTTTTCTTAAGGATCAAAAGTTGATATCCAAAGATTGTATTTATCATCTTGTGCGGGTTAGGAATATGGAGTCTAAAGTCCCTTCCATTGAGGTAGTTTCGGTGGTCAACGAGTTTCTTCATGACTTTCCCTGTGAACTTCCCAATATTACTCCCAAAAGTGAAAAACACATTGGTATAGACCTCCTCCATGACACTCAAAAGTTGATATCCAAAGATTGTATTTATCATCTTGTGCGGGTTAGGAATATGGAGTCTAAAGTCCCTTCCATTGAGTTAGTTCCGGTGGTCAACGAGTTTCTTCATGACTTTCCCTGTGAACTTCCCAATATCACTCCCAAAAGTGAAAAACACATTGGTATAGACCTCCTCCCTGACGCTCAACCTATTTCCAGTCCTCCCTATAGAGTGGTCCTAGCAGAGTTGAAGGAGTTGAAGGACTAATGAAGAGATTTGTTGGAGAAGGGCTTCATAAGGCCTAGCAAGTCACCATGGGGTGCGGCGGTATTGTTTGTGAGAAAGAAAGATGGCTCATTTAGAATATGCATCAAATACCGGCAACTCAATAAGGTTAGCATGAAGAACAAGTATCCCCTACCAAGGATAGATGACCTATTCAATCGACTACAAAGGGCTAACCACTTCTCAAAAATTGACCTTCGGTCTGGGTACCATCAATTGGGGATAAGGGAGTGTGATATTCTCAAAATAACTTTTCGAATGAGATATGGGCATTTTCAATTTATGGTGATGTCCTACAACCTAATCAATACTCCAGCAATATTTACGGATCTCATGAATCGGGTCTTTAGACTCTACCTCAAAATGTTTGTAGTGGTGTTCATTGAAGATATTTTGATTTATTCCCAGAGTAAAGTGGAGCATTCTAAGTATCTAAGGGTAGTTTGCAAACATTGAGGGGAGAAAGGCTATTTGCCAAGTTCAAAAAGTGTGAGTTTTGGTTAAAGGAAGTCGCCTTTCTTAGGCATTTAGTATTAGGTTAAGGGATCAAAGTGGAACTAAAGAAGATGAACGTGATAAGAAATTGGCCTAGACCCTTGACTCCAATGGATATTAGGAGTTGCTTGGATTTTGTGGGGTACTACCACAGATTCGTGAATGGTTTCTCTTCAATTGATTCTCCCTTGATAAATTTGACCCAAAAGATGGCTAAATTTGTATGGACCAATGAATATGAAAGGAGTTTCCAAACGTTGAAAGATAACCTTACATCCACTCCTATTTTGGCTCTATCAAAAGGGTTGGAAGGGTTTATGGTGTATTGTGATGCTTCGAGGGTCGGTTTGGGGTGTGTTTTTATGCAAGGTGGCCAGGTGGCAAGGTCATTGCCTATGCTTCTAGGCAACTAAAGGTGCATCAACACAATTACCCTACCCATAATCTTAAATTAGTGGTTCTGGTATTTTCCTTTAAGATATGGCATCACTATTTATACGGGGTTCATGTAGATGTGTTTACTCAAAGACATCTAAATTTTAAGCAAAGGAGATGGTTGGAGTTCCTGAAAGATTATGGTATGAGTGTGCATCACCATTCGGGCAAAGCTAATGTTGTCGCCAATGCCCTAAGTCGAGTGCCCATGGGGAGTGTGGCTCACATTGATGATAGCAAGAAAACATTGGCAAAGGAAGTCCATCGGGTGGCTAGGCTGAAAGTTATATTGAATGAGGCTGAATATGGTAGTGTGTTGGTGTTAGATGGTTCTAAGTCTTCCTAGATTGAATAATTCAAATCCAAGCAAGATCTTGACCCCACTTAGGTGGAAGTGAAGTCATCAGTGAAGTATGGCAAGGCTGAAGTTTTCTCCCAAAGGGGAGATGGTGTCCTTAGGTACCAAGGTAGGTTATATGTGCCCGATATGGATGGATTTTGAGACTTAATCTTGAAAGAAGCTCATAACTCATCCTATTCTATTTACCCTAGTTCTATCAATATGTATACAGATTTGAGGAAAGTATATTGGTGGGGCGGTATGAGGAGGGATATTGCCAAGTTTGTAGGTCATTTCCAAAAATTTCAACAAGTCAAGGCTGAACATCAAAGGTCGGGTGGCCTAGACAAAGATATTGAGATTCCTACTTGGAAATGGGAAGAGATCAACATGGACTTTGTAATCGACTTGCCTAAGACTAGGAGGCATTTTGATTCTATATGGGTTATTATTGATAGAATGAAAAAATCAACTCACTTCCTACTGGTTAAGGTAACTTATGGTGTAGAAAACTATGCCAAGTTGAATATTAATGAGTTGGGAAGGCCACATGGGGTCCCATTAGCTATAATTTCAGATTGTGGTGCTCAATTCACATCACTCTTTGGAGGTATTTTCAAAAAGGCCTTGGTACTAAAGCAAGCTTATCATGGAATTTCACCCACAAATGGATGGACAAGCTAAGAGAACCATTTAAACTCTCGAAGATATGCTTAGAGCTTTTGTTTTGGAGTTTAAGGGTAGTAGGGATAAGCATCTTCCACTTATTGAGTTTGCTCATAACAATAGCTATCACTCTAGCATTAGAATGACCCCTTTGAAGCTCTATATGGGAGGCATTATAGATCCTCAGTCGGTTGGTTTGAAGTGGGAGAAATGGCTTTGTTGGGTCCGGATTGAGTCATGGAAGATTTAAAAAAGGTGGGGATGATAAGGGAGACATTGAGGGTGGCTCAAAGTCATCAAAGGTTATATGGCGACACTATAAGGAGAGACCTTGAGTTTGAAGTTGATGATTGGGTGTACTTGAGGTTTCCCTAATGAAGGGTGTGGTTTGCTTTGCCAAGAAAGGTAAATTAAGCCCTTGATATGTAGGGCCCTATCGGATCTTAAGACGTGTTGGTAATATTTCATATGAATTAGAATTTCTCACGGAAATGAGTATGGTTCATCTAGTCTTCCATATTTCTATGTTGAGGAAGTGTATTAGAGACCCTAGTTCCATTGTACCCTTACAGGTGGTGAACATTAATGAGAACTTAACTTACAAAGAAGTCCCAGTAGAAATATTGGATAGGCAACTGAAGTGATTAAGGAACAAAGATAGACCCTCCGTCAAGGTCCTTTGGAGTAACCAACAAGTTAAAGGTGCAACTTGGGAAGCCAAAGCAGATATGAAAAAGTGATATCCCTATCTCTTTCATTCTACTCAAATTTGAAGTACTATGACTTTTCCCAATTAAGAACCTCCTCACCTTGCATGTCATTTTCATGTCATTTATGCATACTTATGTGATATTTAGGTTGCATTGTAAATGTTATTTGCAGAATGATTTAAAGATTCTCATGGTGCATATGTTGCATTTGGCATATGATGCATGTGTTCCATTCTTTTGAGCTTGCCTTAGCAACATTTGAGGATGAATGTTCCTAAGGGGGAGATATTGTGAGGCTCTATTTGTGAGAAGTATGAAAAGTGCAAGAAATGAGTTCTGAAAATTTTCTAAGTGTCAGTTGTTACGAGGGGTCTTACGTGTTGTAAGTGGTTCCATGGGCCGTAACTAGTGCTTGTTGGTTGAAGGTCAGATTTAGTGAAAATGATGATTTCTGAAGTTTGGTATATGACGTATCAGATGGCCTATAGATGGACTTACAAGCCATTAGTCCTTCCATAGGTTGAGGATCATAGAAGGTTTTGAGGATTCAAAAATGTTATCAGATGAACCCTTCACCTAGGGTCATAAGTTGTACCACATCCCGTATATGGGGTCTCGTGGTCCTGTCCAGCAAACTTTCAAGCATAGGTAAATTTGATCTTTCCTAATATTTAATGTAAAAACTATGTCGGTTTGACCCTCAAGAGACCCCTTATCAGCCCTTACAAACCTAACCTATCTCATTCCTTCTCACTCAAAACAGTCTAAGTCACAAACTGCTTCCACGAATACTCCCAAGTACTCCAAGGCTTCAAGAAGAAGAAAGAAAGCTAGGGTTTCATATTTCCTCAATTCCAAGTTTGATTTTCCTCCACTAAGCCACCAAGATATATGGCTTTTAATTATGGAGACCTTTCCTCCACAAGCTCAACCATTTCTCTTCTCCTTTATGCTTTCTAAAGTTATGGTAATATATGATGATTTTATGAACTCTTTTACATGAAGAAAATATAAAGTATTGTATGTTGGTTTATCCTTGTGCATCATTATAAATTGAAATATCATGTAAAATCTATGATTTATATGAGAGTTTGATGATGCCCCAACCAAGTCTTTATAATGTTTTGGTGGTTTCTTTGAGTAATGAATAAGTGATTCAATTTTACAACTCTCATGAAATTTACTCATGATTTGCATGGTTTTAAGTTATGTATATGTACCCACCATGGTTTTAAAATAAGATCTATGCCAAGCTTCTATGGTATTGAAGGCCTTATGGCAAGATATGTGAATTATCAATGATACAAATTAAACGGTTATGCATGTTATGAAACAAGAAAGTATTGTGAAAGTCATAAAAGTTGTAAAAATTGTGAAGCCCTATCTTTGGTATATGAAACTTTGGTTTTGATGAGCTACTCCATGAAATTATTATGACATTATTATGCTTAGCATATTATAGCTATGAGTATGATTTGAGTATTCCTTGGGATTGTGACCTAGCATTGAGAGGACCTTGGTAGATAACTATTATCCCATAACAATGTTGCCACCATAGGTTTAGAATTAGATAGTGGATCCATACAACAAGGATCACATGATTGTCCAAAAAGGGTTAGGTTCCCATACGGCACATGTTAATTGCATACCTAAAAGGGTGATGTTCCCGTGAGGTTGTTAAAATAACATTAACCGAAAAGGGAGGAGTTCCCATAAGGTGTTTATGGAGCATTTATCCAAAATGGGGAGGTTCTTGTAAGGTAAGTTCTTGATTTACCTTGGGAAAGTAAACCACTCCTTATCCAATGTGGAGTGAACATCAGGATTCCAAGTAGTAGCTCGCTTGGTCTTATATATCAGTTATGGTCCCTTCCCATATATGTACGATATGTTATGTGACATGATCTCCTTTTGCATTCTTTGATTATGGTACTTATCATACATGGAATATTGGGCTCATACTCAATTTACTATTATGCATATTGTTTAATCATGGATTATGTTCTTTGTTGCACTATACTTTGCATACTTAGTACATTCCAAGTACTAACGCATACGTTTTGACTACATGATCTAACCATGTAGGAACCGGAGATTCTTTCCATCCTCCTCCTCCATGTAGCTATGCAGCTCGAGAGAAGATTTTCTATTGGTGAGTCCTCCACTTTTAGGGACAATATATATTTACTTTCATTCTTTTATTTATACTTATCTATTTTTGGATACTATTTTTTTAGGGTGAGCACGAGAGATGTCTTGGACGCCGTACTATTCATGATTAGAGATGTTGTTGGATATGATTATGCTATGTACATGTGATCTTGACTCTTTATGTTTATGTAAATATGGAAGAGTTCCCTTAGCCCCATTCTCCCTCTATGTGTTAATTGCATATTATATTGTTCTGATGGAAGTTCCAAGTCCTTATTGCTCCCATAGCGTGAGTCATACTTACCCGCCTTTTAGACTTTATTTTCTATGTGATACATGTTAATCCTCTTCCCGATAACATCGTCATAGCATGAGTCCAAAGTCCCGCTTCACCTAGAATTAATTGCTACTTATTTATTGATTATTTATGCTTCCGCAAACAATGATGTGCGATGTTTGCTTATGAGGCTTGTTTGCAGTTCTTTTGGGTTCCTCATTTTCCTTGTCACTTCTAGGCACTAGGCTCGGGTCATTAAAGGCCTGAATATGCGAGTCATCAAATCATAAATGTAGCAGGGGTATTAGTCAGCTCAAAAGACATAATTAGCAACTTATGTGCATTCCTTCCAATCTCCCCTAAATATCTTGGCAAAGTTAGCCTAAGAAAATATCTGAGCACTTGTTGGTCCTTGAAAGGTATGGCTCCCTCTGGTCATGCAGCTGGAGCCTCTAGAGTGATGTGCTCTATCGGGTCATGGCCTGGAGGCTATACTAGAGGAACCGGGTTTGGTGTTGGGCCTTGCTGAATAACCCAAGTGCTACTAATTATTGATCAATAGTCACCAACATCCTATGAGTAATCAAAAAAGTAGTTGGGAGCTGTAGAGGAGCCGGGACATCCTGTCCCTGCTCAACGTGGTCTAAGGACTGCTCCCTATTGGGAATTGGTGGCATACCCTGACTCTGCCTAGAGAGAAACTTCAATGTGGCATATTTGTGAACGAGTGAAACAATCAGATTCCTGCAAACCAACAAAAACTACTGCACAAATAAAATCAATAAAAAAGAGTTCCCTAAACACCTTGCTAGCCTCTTGAAGATAAGCCATAGACGTTTCTGCACCTATTCACAAGACTCTACAAGATGGTAGCTCTTTACAGATGAGACCAACGGACCATGCACTTATTCGACTTGTCAAACCCAATACTACAGGTCATGGTGGCGCCTATTATGTCTCATCTATAGGCAACACACCCCAATAACCAAGGTAACCTGTCTAGCAACCTATAAATGGCTATATTTAAACAACAACAATACCAGCCAAAGATCGCCTATCCTAGAACTTGGAACTTTATAGAGCTACTATAGACAAAAGTAAAAATATATAGATGCCGAACAATACAAATACAAATACAAGCCAAAACTATATACATAAGCTAGTGTCTTGATACAAAGACAACCAACTAGATAGAAGGAGACTATAAAAGACCCCAAATGTCTTATGCTCACCAAAAGTCTACTGGAAAAACAACAATAGGTCAAAATTAATGACGGTGGCTCATGCTTAGACCTATACTATGAATAGATGTAGAAAAATAGGGACACATACTAATATAAAGTATCCAGTAGGCATCATCGACCGACTAAATGAAATATAGTAAATGTTGTACGAGTAAATAAACTATGAACTGTGAACATTGTTTGCCAAACCAAAAGCCAAGTGATAACTATCTATAGATTCTAGTAACCTAACTACTAAACCAGGTGATATATGTCCATACCATGACACAACTAGGATGAGGCCAAGGTATAGAAATGTACATAGGTGTATGGCCTTAATGTCTATGCCTGTACGCTAACTAGGGCCCTATAAACCTAAAAGGTAACCTATACACAAAAATAGGGTATATAGGTTTATTGGTATAGGTATTAGTAATGAAGTATAAGATCTCGAATAGAATGCAACCACAAAGTCATACCGAGCCTCTAACTTCCAAATTATGCCCATCCATTACGAAACACCTTCCAAACCAAGCATCCATCCAGGGAAATCAGCAAGAGCCAAGTGGTATGACAATCAACCATGCCTTTAATCCAGGAACAATCAACTGAGCTCTAACTCAGAAACAGTCTAATAACCCTCTAACACAGGAACAATCAACTTAGGCTCTACTCTACAGACTCGAGTGTGCTAAGCTAGTCTACGAGGATCTATGTTTTACAAGTCATACCATGTGTATTGGTAATAACTACTAGCTCTGAACAATGCAAGTCTAGAGCATCACTAGCCTAAGCCTAGACTAAGGCCCAACAAGTCAACCTGTAGAAATAGGAATACAACACATAGGTATAATGCCACATAGAATCTCAACATATTGCCAAATGTATAACATAAAACTAAGTTGCCAGGATATAGTGTATTCCAGTATTAGACAACCCAACAAGTTTAAAAATTATTCAGATAGTAGTATGTGTCAGTCTAATAGTGAAATTACATACTTAACCTTTACTGTGCTTGTTCTAAACTTCCCAATCTTTTTCAGATTCATTGCCAAAGTTATAGCCTTTAATCGAGTCATTTCAAGAGTTATTGCCTTAAACAGATTTATTTGCAGCCAAACAGCACTAAATAAATTATTACAATAGAATGGTCATTAATATTCTCAAATAGGAATTATAGCGTCCATCCAGCATAAATAACCTTTAACTCAACAATTTTAAATAGTATTCTTGCAACTGTTCATATTTCGACTAAGTCTAGGAGACAAGGAAGCTTAGCCTACCTGGAAGGTGAATAGAAGTCCTTTGGCTCAGTCCGCATGAGTTTTCACCTTTCGAATTGCCTCCAAATACAGCTCAGTTGTGAAAACATAGATCACAATGTTAACATGGAAGCTCAGGTGCTAAAATATCAACAAATGAAGAAAAAGGCTAAATGTGACTAAAATGGGGAATAATAGGGCCCACTCCAATCCCAAAACAACCTTAATAAAGTGACCTCTACACCTCCCAAAGTCAATAGCCTAAAATTGAGGTCAAAACAAGGCTCGGGTCAATGGAAAATAGCCCAAAAACTTAATGACATTTCTTATTGGAAAATTTATGTTTCCAATAGTTTGTTCACCACATTTTTTTTAAAATATAGTAAAATTAATAGAATCCAACTATACCATTATGTCAAGCTCATAAACTCCTTCAATTTAGACCAAGATTTCACTAAATTGGATAAAAAAATAATCAAGTTATTATATTTCAAATATTTTGATAAGATTTGGCTCTATAATCAGAAAATAGTGAAATTTACCTCAAAAAGAAGCATAATCTAGAGAATCTAGAGTTACCACAAAATCCATATAAAAAAATTTTTCAACTTAGACCAAACTTTCATTGAAATCAGATTGCAAACAATAAAGTTATCACATTCTAATATTTTTGATACAATCCAATAATGCGGCCACAAAAATATCAAAATTACCTCAAGTGATAAGCCATAATCAAGCCAAACTCAGTAAAATCAGGTGAAAAATGACCTAAAAATGATGTGTAAAGTTGAGAGAATTAAATAAATAATTGTCTTGGAAACAAGCC
>JAABOM020105138.1:0-25459 GCA_011800125.2 Solanum clarkiae
GAATAAAGCAAAATGACTCTTTAAACTGTTTGCGCTTCTTTCAATTGTGAAGTAGCAGTTAGTCAATGCAACTTTCGGCACTTATCATGGGTTATCCGGAAACAGTCGCGCTATGTTTTTAAACATAGGGGTCAGGCTACGTACATCCGACCCTCTCTTACCCCGTAATGGGCGGGAGCCTTTGAGGCATTGGGGTAATGTTGTTGTTGTATCTCGTACACATAAGAGAGAAGTTCAGATCTTAGTTTAAAATTTTTTAAGGTGTTGCATATTTCTAATGTTTGGCTCGAGTACTATGCTGGTATATAATAGTTTGTCACAACCCTGACCCATCATAATAAGTGGCACCTACATAAAATCTTTCTGTAAGAGAACCAACTAGTAACCCAAACACGACAACTATTAACCTGAACATGCGCTTAATGAGTGAAAATAATTTAAAATAGTTAAACATCGAGTTCTCATAAACTCGGAAAATTCGTCAACACCAAAATAATAGAATACGAAAGCACTTTCTGATATTTGAAAGTCATTGTGCTAAAACTTCAAGCAAAAGATCTTAAACAAGGGACGCAACCTGAACAAAAAATTAAAAAAAAGTCTAAAAGGGTAGAAGTCCCCCCCCCCCCCCAAAAAAAAAAAAAGAAACTAAGACTAAGATGAATCCACAGCAGGTTGAAAGAACTAGATCATCCTTGAATTCAGTAATCGATGATCTCTTAATTGAGATTTCTCAATAGCTGTCTGTAGATATACCGTACTTAATAAAAAATGAGCAAGTTCAGTATCAATATACAACCACCATACATATCATGTACTAATAGGATCACATGATCATTTTCAATAAAAGAACTATGAATAGGACTACAACATAGTAAGGCATCAATATCACATCACATTTATGTCTAGTCTTGATTCATTATACAGTAAGCACACTCAATCACAATGTAACAATCAATGATCCTTTTATGAAACTCAAATCAAAATTATTAGTATGTCAGTGTGGTATTTGATCCAATAATTAGTGTGCCAATGTGATATCCAATTCAATAGTTTGTATACTGATGTGGTATTTGATACATAATTTTTTTTTTTAATTTGGTCTCAACTGACATCTATACTTTTTAATTTTGGATGTGCATAAGTAGGCATCTAAACTTAGAGTTATCTCTTAATTTCATAAAATGAACAAGTATTGTTAAATATCTATGTTAGTATAATGGACAAGTAAAGATAGATGGAGGGAATATTTAGTAAAAAGAAACTTTGATTAAAGAAGATTACTTCCTCCTTTAATTTGATCCGTTAAACGGGAGCTCTTCCACGTGCAACTCCCAATTACTATGGCAACTTGTTTTATTTTGCTTCCTTAATCAAGAATCGAGATCCATAATCTATGGTGCTTTGGTAATGAATCTCTTTAATACATATATTTATAGTACTAGGGTACAATATGAGCTTAATTATATTTATAATGCTCCATCATGTCTCCCTAACTCAGTATAACTAATTTCATTACTGTTTTATACTCCCTCCTTTGATCTTTTCTATTGGTTGTCTGTTGAGTTTGCAGTTTACACTTTTTCTTAAAAAATTATTAAAAGAAATATTTCTTTTACTAAATTAACTTTATATATAAGATGAAATTTAAGTTTTACCATTAATACCTATCATGGTGAGAGTGGAATAAAATATAGAGGTTTGTTTTTCAAACTAATTAATAAATGGTGCTTTAAGTATGAAACTCACAATTTCAATAGTTTTGATATGAAACTCAGAAATAAAAAATAGTTCAAGTATGTATTTGACAGTTATATCTAAAAATTTTATAAGATTGATTTAAGAAAATTTGACTATTAATAATAAAATGTTATTATAGAAAATCGCTAACAATATATCAAAAAAACTTAGAAAACGACGAAATGCTTGGTTTTTTAATTTTTTTTTATTTTAATGATGTTGAACGAGTCTGTACTTGATGGAGAGTAACTTTCCTAAGTTTAGTCGGTTTTCTCAATCCTTGTTCTTTATATTGTACTCACTACTCCATTACTAGCTAGCTTATTTAAGCTTTTTTTCGAATTTGAAATACAACATTACATATTAAAATTGAAATTTTTATGATAACAAAACACCGATTTTTAAATAAAATAAAAAGAATATTTTTTTTAGAAAAATAATTTTTATACAGAAACAGGTTGTAAATCTAAGCTCATGAATCATGAATGAGGAAGAAACAAGTCAATGCTCCACTCAGTGTTTTTAAAGAAGGGGGCACGAAGCGAGGCATAAGTTTCGAAATATGAGTTTCGTGGATTCAAGAAGCACGTGTCTCATGTATCTTCAATTTTATAATTTTATTATTAAGAAATTAAATAAAAATAAAAATTTTAACAATTCTTCAAAAAAAATTATATATATGTCTTCTTGAAGCTTAGATTTTTTTCTACGTTTGATTGAGAAAATTATGAATTCATTGTGATTTAATTTAGTTTTACAGATTTATGTGATTGAGATCAAAACAAATAAAAAACGCAACACTTTTCTTGAAAAAGAATGAATTAGTGGGATTCCAAACAGATAAAACTTCGACCCAACTCATTTTGGGAAGACACATTTGGCAGACAACACAAATTTTGGAAAGCTAGGATTCTACACCACATTTTGTCGAGAAATCTCTTAATTATTTTCTTCTCTGTCTTTAATTCCTTGGTTTGTATTGAAATCTAAATGTATAGTAATTTATTCGTGCTTGAACCTTAGTTATGAGAATACTCATTATTAAGTTTGGTTTAAATTTTTCATTTTGTTTATGTATTGCGTGATTTTTATCTTTAATGAAATTAGTTATTGTTTTTTTTTTTAAAAAAGTTTTTCTTGCTCTCTTATGTTTTTTAAAGGAGTAACTAACCCTTCTATTTGATTTGAGCTTAAAAAAGGAAAATCGAAGTTGAGAAAGATTAAGTAACAAGAATTTGAGGTGTTAACCCTCATCTAATTAATAGTTCGAGCTAGCAATAGCATAACTGCTCATCTTGTAGCCGCATTCTAATGTTCTTAATTGTGCTAGAAATAGCCAATTAGGTAGTCTTGTTTGTGTCCACGAGGAATTAACATAATTAAAAATAATTTAATTTTAAAAATTTTCTTTTATTATTAGTGAAATATTTTACTATCACAGAAATATTTAAGGATTGTTTTAAACCGAAAGTTTTAAATATTTTCTTGTAGTTAATATTATACCAAATTCTTACAACCTGCATGCATGTGCTTTAGTGTGAATGGGAAAGGAGAAAGAGCCTAATAGTGTGTAGCCCACTTTGTAATGACTACTACTATTTGGTATAATATACTATATATGTGGGTAATATCCAAATGTATGGAGCCCAACTTGCATGACATTATATTGAGAGAAACTCTACTAACGAGGTGCTCATCATCTGGACTTATCCACTCTCAATAAATTTCACTCAACTTGCTATCAGTATAACTTTTAGTTTAGAACAAGTTGTAAATTAGAAAAAGCAGAAATATTAAGGAAAGAGGCCTATAAATTCATTGCCCTTGATGAAGCAAAATATTGCACTTATTACATAATTCTCCTATATATCTATCTCCTTCTTAGCAATTGTTGTCGATCATGGCTCGCAATTATGCTTTCTATTTCACCTTTGCGCTCATTGTGTTGTCTGGTAAATGACATATTTTTCTACAACTCCCAAGCACTCTTTTTATTTAATAGTACGCAACTAATACATAGTATCTCTTTGTTTACGTATTGATTTTGACACTTGATTTTTTTTAAATCGAATGTAGTCTATTTGGCTGAGTCTCCAAGCGTGAAAGTACTCGGTGCAAGAGACTTGTTAGCCGAACTCAAGTCAAAACTGAGTGGTCAAAAGATGACGGGTCTTTGCGGAGGATACTGTAGGTCACGGTCTGACTGCTTTGATAGGTCATGTCCCAATTGTTACTACGATGTTATTAAGCTTACCTATGGCTGCAGCTACTAAACGATCATAATGGCCAGCACAATTCGATCGATGAAGTTTGTATCTTCTAAATATGAGTAGATGCTTATTGTCTTTGCTCTGCTATTTTCCTTTCCATATTTCAGCTTCTTTTTTTTTTTATTATTGAGGAAAAAAAATAAAACGACTAAGTTCTACATCTACTTAAATCGATGTAATATCAAGATGGGGTTGTGTTGGCCTATAACTGTTCCTGATGTATGGTATTGTCAGTTTCGAATGAAGCATTATGATCTTTTTGCTTAGCTAAAATCTCTATTTTCTATTCATTAAAATTACTGCTCTCTCCGTCCATTTTTGCTCTTTCACTATACTATTTATAGATCAAGAGATAACAATACTTATAGATTCAGATCTAGATAACTTTACACTTAATTCCTAATTTATCCCTACTATTAATTTTAGTCATTTCTCTATTATATTTTTCAAGATATTATATTTATTACATACAATAATTGATTTCGTAAAATTATCCATATAATTCATTACTTCTTAATTTCTATGCTAAATTAATAACAGACAAATAAAAATAGACGAAGGGAATACTACATGCATATGTACATACAACTATTTATAAGCATGAATGGAGGAGCTTCCCGTAACTGTGATTTTACGGAAAAGTAAGCCATGACATTTTAATTTATTCCATTGGAGTTATATGAGGAATATTTTTGTAATTTTCTCTTTCTCTTTTTTTTTAAAAAAAAACTTTTGCCATTAACATCTACTTTTGGAATTTTTGTAACTCTCACGGTTTGAAATTTTTGGTCTTATTTTTGTTTAATTTTGTCATATATTTAAAAAGACATAAAAAGTACTATAAACTATGATAATTAATAATTTAAAATATTTTTAAAATATATGTGAAAATAAATGATCGACTCTAGATATTCTATCAATGTCACATAAATTGAGATACAGAAAATAATATATATTATTTAAAAATGACAATAAAAAGAATTACAAATTACAGTGATTAGCAATTTACCAATTTAAAAGACATAAACATAGATTCAGTTGACTCTCGAAATTCTAATAATGCCCTTTAAATTGGGACAAAGGTTAAGTCACAACGATTTACAACTCAAAAATCTAATTTTATTTATATCATATAAATTGGAACGAAAAATAACACATATACACATATGGGCTTCTGTATCTAGTACATAATATAATCTGTTTCTATCATGTTACATATTTACCCAACAATACTACATGCACTTGAGCTAAACTAATTAATGTTCATGTGTAACCCATTTTTATTTAATGAAGTTAGTTAAAAATGCTTAATTGTTAATAGTATATAATAAATTATTAGCTTATTATTTGTTGTAACTAGTTAGTTTATCTAGTGAACCACTTACTTAAAGTGAAGAAACATAGTAATTGTATGTACTTAGAGCGTATACAGATTAAAAAAAATTTGTCGAGCTAGAAAGAAGAGGTTATACAAACATGTTATCACGTAAAATAAAATCTCTTTATGTACCATGCAACTTGTTCAAAAATCCACCGTTACAACCCTTCCAAACATCAAGAAGCAAACATGGAGTAGAGAACATTCAATCATAATTAATGTTTAAAGTAATTATTACTCAGAGAAAAATGATTAGGGAGAAAAGGGAAGGGTGGGGACTAATTCAATTCTTCAAGCTCTTTGAAAGAAACCTCGTGTCCAGGTATATGAGGCTCTCCAAAAATAATTTTAAGTCCATTTTAGTATCTATTGACTGTCAATTTACATCCAAAGTAAACTATAAGTTGCGTCCTAGTCTTTATTGTTGAGTAAATTAAACTCCTTTGAATTTTTGCATATTATTCTATCTCTTTAAAGTGAATTGTTGCATTATGTTGTCAAATTAAGTTATGAATGCAATACATTATGTTCATATATTTATAGCTATAAAGAATTCATGAAAAGATATCAAGTCCAAAGTATGAGTTGAATTAAAGAAATATCTTGAGTTGTCATTTTAACATAAGTTGTACAAAAAGTCTATTTACTATACTTTGAGCATGCATATGAGTATCCTTATATAATGATTTTGAAATTTAGTTGGGAAGTACTTCATTGTGAGTTGAGACTCAGTTCTTTTAAAGGAGAAGTGAAAAGTTGAGAGAGCAAAATTTGGGCTTAGACCCAAAAGATTGATTGGGTATTTTAGTAACCTTACTCTTAAGTTATAGGCATATAAACGATTCTGGGAGTAGTATTGAGTATTGATAAGGATAAGAGTAATAACAACTCGAATTTATAAATTACATAGTCAGTGTAAGATAGGATTGTACGAACAATTGTATGAATCCTCATATGCCACTGAGATGGATTCCTAAGTTAAGCTTTGTCCCCTACCCTGACAAGGTATTGGATGACTCTGATAATGTAGGCAAGATGTTGTATCATCACGATGCTCATAGTGATGGTTGTCAGTTAGAGAAGCTCTCCAAATTAAAGTATATTATTTTCTATGTTTATTTATACCTTGAGTTACATTTATTATGCATTGAAAAAAGGCTTTTACTTACACTGCATTTCTTTCATGGCTGAGTTACTTTTGAGTTGAGTTTTGAGCATCCCATCCCATCTTGAGTTTTTGTTTTGACTATTTTATGTTCTTGTACATTTTATGTATTTGACGTCCTTTGGATCTATATCATTTTACGATTTACACACATGTAATGGAGTTCTCGGTGGGCGTATGACTGACAATCCAAATCCCTACTCAACTATTAGGTGAGGCCTCATAGTAGTCTGAGTCGTCTTGATGCCTTTATTTCAAATTTATTTATCTCAGTAATGGTAGCTGTGTGCCTATCACAATGTTGTTTCAGAGTTAGTTTAGAGGTTTCGTAGACTAGTTGACATAGTATTTCATTTTATCTCTTTTATTTATCTTTATGAGTTGCTTAATTGCATAGGAGACTTTAGCCAAGCTTAATTACCATTTATTGAATTCTAGCCTATTATTAATTGTTTAACTCTTTCGTTGAGTAAAGTAGCCAAGCCAAGTGCTTCACTGGGGGGCTAGAAACGATTTTTGAGTGTTATCCATGTTTAGGGTATATATAAGTTCGGGGCATGATAAGCTTAGTATTAGTGCACATAGTTGAAATGTCTAGAGAAGTCTATAAAGCCGTATCTAATGAAGTCCCTATTATTGGTGTAAAGT
This sequence comes from Solanum clarkiae, assembly GCA_011800125.2. NCBI lineage: Eukaryota > Viridiplantae > Streptophyta > Magnoliopsida > Solanales > Solanaceae > Solanum > Solanum clarkiae. Next base: position 7,202 of record JAABOM020105138.1, read on the forward strand.
ACACCACATCCATAATAGGGAGGCTATATGACATTAGGAAGTGTTGACCCTCTTTTGATGTTCCATATCGTGCCTCAAAGTTTAACTCTATGTAATCGATTTCTAACTGTGCGTTAACGCTTGTTTTTTAAATCATGCCTCCCGGAAGAGCAATTGGACGTCCTGCACAAGCAAGAGGTAAAGGACGCCCTACTAGACAAAGTATGAATCAGGCTGAGCCACAATTACCTAAGGGACCACGAGGGCTAGTTATGCCTGTTGAGTAGCCATCCTAGGTTGATATCTCTAATATTGAGTTCTTCCAAGCCATTCAAACTTTAGCTTAGGCGCTGACAACATTGAAAGGTCGGCAGGGAGCAGGCAAACAAGATGCTCCAAACACTTTGCGGATTCATAAATTCCTAAGGATGAACCCGTCAGAGTTTTCGGGATCTACACCTAATGAGAATCCAAAGAATTTTATAGACAAGCTTCAGGTTTTCCAGGTTATGCATAATTAGTTTGCTTAAATATGGTACTCTTTATCCTTCTCATTATTGATATTATGAAAATGAAAGGAAAAAAATTAAAAATGTAAATTAAGGAAATAGAAAGCAGAAACTAAAAAATCTTTATTTTTTTTGGCTTGGTAAGCTATTTTTACGTGAACTTGTGAGTATAGGATGAAAGACTGAAAGTGTAAGCAAAAAGGAGAAAGTGCCTAACTGTACTGGGTTGCAAGAACTTAGTATTGTGTAAGCCACTTGTAATACTCTTATCTCTATTTAAGTGGCATTTTTTTTTTATTTTTTTTAGAAATTTAAACTATCTAAATTTTGATAATATTTAAAAATATATATCTTATCATCATATTAACATAACAAAAGTTGCAAATATTAGTTTTTGTATAATTATTGAAAAATTAAAGATTGAACTAATCTAATTCAATTTAACTTTAAAGATTAGTCAAATTTACTCTTAAGGATAAAATGTGCTACATAAATTAAGACGGAAGAAAATACTACTTTAGTTGTTATCTAGGTTCAAAATCTGTGATGCCCATGGTATTTAACACAATGTTAATTGACAGAAACTGGAGGCAAGCTCTTTAGTAAAGGTGATCATCATTTGGACTTATCTCCCCCCTTGATTTATTTTGAATAAAATCAGCGTAACTTGGTACCTAATAGAACTTAGTTAAAGACAGGTTGCAAATAAAATAAAGCAGAAATATGGGGGAGACAGGCCTATAAATTCATTGCCTTTCATGAACAAAAAATTTGCACCGCAATAACACAGTTCTCTCATCTTTATCTTAGTAATACTATATTATCATGGCTCGTAATTATGCTTTCTATTTCATTGTTGCTCTCGTTGTGATATCTGGTAAATAATCTTTTTCTAAACCTCCCTCCACTTTTAGGAGTATTTTGATATGTCCCTATGTTGGTTTATACAAAAATTAAAATAACAAAACATATTTCTTTTATTTGGAATAGGTTCATGGTATGTATGCCCTTAAATATATTACTCACTTTTTACCAAGTTTGCTCCTTTTAAAGTAAGTGCTATTAGACTCTCTGTCTGTTAAATATGACAAGAATTGTATTTCAAAGAATAGAGTTTCTTGGAAATTCACATTTAATTATGCATATTTTAGTTTTTGATTTTGCAATTTTTAAAAGCTTGATTCAACATTAAAAAAAAAAAAAGCACATTCCTCTCAAGTCAATAAACAAGGATTGTTAAAATATCCCAAACATATGACCCTCCTCAGTCATTTTGACTATCTAACTATATTATTAGTAGTCAGTATTAGCTTATAAATATCAAAAAATAAAAAAATTGAGGGCAAATTTGTCTTTTGACAAAGTACCTAGGTAATGTGTCCTTCAACGACCTTGTATTTCGCAACTCAATTGCCTTTTTTAGGCGTGAAACAACATGAATATATACACAACATACTCATGATTTTGTTTTAATGGATCATAGTGTGTTTTACTGCATCTCCAAAAGTGAAAATAGCTGCTGCTAGAGACATGCGGATGACTATGAACAAACTCACTTCAATATTAACTGGTGATAACTTGATGGGTGGTTGCGGAGGATACTGTAGACGAAGCAGTGACTGTTATAATAGGGCATGCCCCTATTGTTACTACGATGTTATTAGACATACCTATGGCTGCCATGCATGAAGGATCCATTGATGGCCAACAGCAATATGAATTCTATTTCTTCTATGAATAATATATATCATAATAACTATAAGTGTGATGTATATTTGTGTGGTTTGATTGTCTTTGCTTTTGAATTTTTCTTTTCCAATTTCAGTATTTTGTGAAAAAAATAAAACGACTAACTGATCTACTTCTACCTAGATCAGGATAATGTCTGATGTAACGTGAAGATATGGGCCATGTTGGCCTATACTTGTTCATGCAATATTTCTACTTTTAATTTTGAATATATAAAATTATGTGATCCGTTTGCTTATCAAAATCTTGGTTACCTTTTCATTATCAAGATTTCAAACGTTTAAAGTAATTAATGGATTCTCAAATCTATTCAACGATCAAACACATAAGTTGTGTGTAGCAAATATAATTATTGGGTTTAATTGAAACCGTCCTTTTTGACACAAATTATAAGTATTTATTTTGAAGATTGAGGAGTTTAATTAAATTTCAAAATTACATTCCATAATATATAGAACAAAATAGACTAAAATACAAGTTAGGGAGATAATTAACTTATTTTTAGTAATAAAATCAGTGGAAAACTAAAGAGAAATAAACCTTGGTCGTTTCGGGTCTCTCAAGGATGAAGTAAGAAAAATAAGAATGAATGTGAAACTTTTCTGACTTAAAACATGCGCTTGTCCTGCCATCAGGGGAATAATTCTATCATATAAGTGGGTTGCACGAAGACAAAAACTCATATCTCACGTCCCAACCCTTCTTTTACAACATGCTCTCAAACCATGAACATTCAACAATTAACCTTTGCGTCTAGATCAATTTCGGGAGTTCTACTCGCCCCAATCAAATTCTATAAAGTCGTACAGTCTCCTTATTGTCTTCACGATCAACTCAAATGATCAAACTTACAACCCAACTCTCAATCCATTACAAGATTGTCCTAGACCTTACATGACTCACATTTCGTCTAACAATAGCCTAGGCTCAAAATTTTCAACTTATTATTCCAGAGTTTTCTGACCCAATTTTTTTTTATTGACCTACTCGTAACGATAGGGTTGGATATTACAAAGGGAAAATTAATCTGCATAATTAGTTTGCTTAAATAATGTACTTCGTGTACTTCTCGTTATTGATATTAAGGAAGTAAAAGAGGAAAAATTTTAAAATGTAAATTAAGGAAAGAAAAAGCAGAAACTTAACACTATGTTTAAGATATATAGTTGTTATATGTTGTTTCATAATGTCACTATTCTGATTAGGTCATGAGTGAAACTCATACTAATTCTTCAGTGAGAGAATCAATGTTGCAACCAAACTAAGAGATTCAAGCATTTAAAGATTACGAAATTCGATTTAAATAATAACAAATTGAGTTCCTATAAACTTAAACAAAGTAAACTATACAACACGGAACAATCTCTCCAGAACTTGAAAGTCATTGTAAGTGTACAACATAAGGCGATACAATTCCACAAATCATAATTATTGTCTGAAGTGTCTTAATCTGAAAACAAATGAACTAGGAAAAAACAGATAATCTATGATAGCCCTAGACGAGTTGAAAATGAAAAGAAAATTTTAAAAATGTAAGTTAAGGAAACAAAAAGCAGAAACTAAATTTCTTTATTTTCTTTTTCCTTATTTTTCATCTTTTCTGGGTAAACTATTTTAGGTGAAGTGAACTTGTGGTTTGCAAGATGTTGCGATTAGCTACTTCTTGGATTTTTACTCACAAATTTTAAAGTTTTGAAAGTGCATAAAATTAAAAAAGTACACACACAAAATTAAAAATGATCAAAATTCAAAAGTTGGGAACAAAGTTGAAGGTTCCAACTTATGACTTTTGGATTTTAATTTATAAATCACTTAAAAAAAATCAATTCAAACACCACCTTAATATTGTGTAAGCCATTTGTAATATTCTTTCAGTCTCTATTTACGTGGCATTTTTTATTTTTCAAAATTCAAATTATTTAAATTTTAATCAATATTATATTTAAAAATATATTTTATCATAATATTAGCATAACAAAAGTTGCAAATATTATTAAGTTTTGAATAATTATTAAAAAACTAAAATTAAAATATTAATTTAATTTTAAAAATTAGTCAAATTTATCCTTAAAATTAAAAAATATCACATAAATTAAGACACAAAAATACTATTTTAGTTGCTACCTAGGTTCAAAATCCGTGGTGCCCATGGTATTTAACATTTCAATTATACTCCTACTATAATTGACAGGAATTGGAGGCAAGCTCTATAGTAAAAAGGTGATCATAATTTGGATTTATCTTCTCCCTTGATTTATTCTGAATAAAATCAGTGTAACTTGGTACGTAACATAATTAATTAAAGACAAATTGCAAATAAAATAAGGTAGAAATATGGGAAGAGAGGCCTATAAATTCATCGCTTTCATGAACAAAAATTACATTGCAATTACACAATTCTCTTATCTTCTCTATCTTAGTAATATTGTCATGGCTCGTAATTATGCTTTCTATTTTATTATTGCACTCATGATGATGTCAGGTAAATAATTTCTTTTAGTCCCTCTCTTTTTTATTTGAATTTGATATGTCTCTATGTTGTTTTATAGAAAAAATAAGAGAAAATAATTAAAATAGTCCTTAATGTATGAATTTTGATTTCATTTGGTGCTTAATATATGAACTTAATGGAAAGGGTCCAGAATGCATTAAAAAATGTGATTATTTTAATCTTCAGCCTATAGTTACCTTATGTATCACTTAAAATTTGATGTATCATGAAGTTAAATCATTTCGAACAAATTGTATATTAAAATTTTGAAACATTGAGAGGATTTCATACTTAAAATTTGAAATTGTTTAGAGTTGATTTTGAGTTGACCGAGATTGAATAGTCTATGTATATTTTATGTATAGTCAATTTACACTTCATTTATAGTAATCTATATTTATTTTTTTAGAGTATCATAATGTATAGTTAGTGTACCACTCATGTATAGATACGCTACATTATATAGTCAGTATATACATTATATGACTTTTGGTAAAGTATACTTTATATATAGTCAATGGATACTTTCAATGACTTTTGACTATTTCTAATATAAATAAAATATGACTATATTTATTATAAACTAATTACTTTTATTGTATATATTTGAAACTTATTCGAGTAGAAAATCATTGGAGGCAATTTTGTCTTTTGACAAAGTATCTAAGCAATGCGTCCTGTCTTTTGTTTTGCAACTCAATTGCCTTACAAGCGTGAAACCATATAGATAAATCATACTCATGGTTTTGACACTTTGATTTTGTTTTAATGGATCATAGTGTATTTGAGTAACTCACCAAAAGTGAAAATAGCTGCTGCTAGAGACATGCTGATGGCTATAGAGGAACTTAATTCAATATTAACTGGTCATAACTTGATGGGTGTTTGCGGAGGATACTGCAGACAGAAGAGTGACTGCTTTTCTAGGGCATGCCCCAATTGTTACTACGATGTTATTACACATGAGTACGGCTGCCATGCGTGAAGGATCCATTGATAAGCCAACACCAATATGAATTCTGTTGCTTCTATAAATAATATATATGAGTGTGATTTGTATTTGTGTGGTTTGATTGTCTTTGCTTTTGGGTTTATCTTTTCCAATTTCAGTATTTTTGTGAAAAAAATAAAACGACTAAGTGATCTACTTCTACCAAGACTAGGATAATGTCTTGATGTAACATAAAGATGAGTCATGTTGAGCTACAATTGTTCATGCAATGTTTATACTTTTAAGTTTGAATAAATAAAATTGTGTGATCTATTTGCTTATCAAAATCTTGGTTACCTTTTTACTATCGGGATTTTCAACCTTTTAAAGTAATGGGTTCTCAAATCCATTCAATGATTCAAAGCATAAGTTGTGTGTATTAGCAAATATAAGAATTATTTTCTTTTGTTTTTTTTGCCCGGTGTTCTGTACACATTGAAACTTCACTAAATCTGAATTCGCGCTAGGAAATCCCACGTTGGGGGGTAAAGCACTACTTAATAAAAGTGACTTCGTACCCAAAGGGACTCCAACCCAAAACCTATGATTAAGGACAAAGGAGTATTTATCATTTCACCACAACCCTTGTTGGTGCAATATAGTTATTGGGTTTAATTGAACCGCGCTTTTGGACACAAATTATAAGTATTTATTTTGAAAATTTAAGTATTTAATTAAATTTCGACTAGCCTTTTGATAATATAAAGAACAGTTTCTCTGCATTTGGCAAAAAGCTTTCTAGCTTCTTCGTACAAATTGAAGCACAAGCAAAAGATTAATCAAGTTTCAAGATAAATATATCCAACCAAATATTATATTTATCAAAATAGACTTCATTAATTTAATCATATATTTCTCAAATACATAAAGCAATGCACTTTGAGACTTCTTCTATGGTCTTTTATCCTCTTCCTCTTTTCTTTTACTAGATTTATATTAATTAAAATGTTTAATTTAATCATTATGTTAAACTATTTTTCTATTTAAATAACAATAGTTGTAAAATGAATGTATCACGTCATAACTAGACTGCACGTAACTCATAAGAAGTCACAACTCGCTAGGTGAACTATTAATTAAGATCGAGCTTAAGTTTTATGCACTTTAGTGTATTATTTTTTTTATACTGTCAGGTATATTAACCTACTACATAAGGTTGCCAACTTATTTCTAATTTAGATTTTTTTTTTCTCCTCCTCTCTCCTTTTCCTCTTCAAAGTTTCCCGTCTTCCTTATCTCTTGACTATCTGTTTGAATGGTGATTTGTCATGATTTCATAATATATGATATTGTATGGTATAGTATGATACGGTACGGTACGACATGATACGATATATAGTACAGTTAAGTACAATAGAGTGTTTGGTTAGATTGTATAGTTTATTATTGTTTAAGATATTTTGTTATTTGGTTTGATTATGGGATGTTGTATCGTAGCTGATAAATTTATGAAAAAGTTCTAAATTATTATAAAATATTAAATTTATCAATATTTTTTTAAAAAAAATAATCGAGAAGGAAAACGGGTTAATATATCTCCAATACATACAAACAACACACACAAAAAAAAGTATGAACTTTTAAAAAATGAATCAGAAAATATACTAAAACCTAGGAGCCGGGGGGAGAAGACTTGAGGCGGAAGAGAAGTTTCAAAAGTTGACGTGGAGGAGAATGAGTAACACGATTGCAATTGTGAAAACAGTAAATATATTATTAGGATAAAGTTTAATAAAAAATAAAGGGTAAATTAGAATTATTAAAAATTAAGTAAGAATATAATTAAAAAAAAAAAAGTAAACCGTGAGATACCACTAGATTGGTGATTTAAAATATTAAAATTTTTTTATGATTACAAAGCCATAAAACCAAATAATATCATACTATATAATTAAAAAATAATAAAAAAAGACATGATTCTCTTATTAAATATACCATATCATACCATGACAAATCACCATCCAAATAAGCTGTTACTAGTACTTGTCCCATAAATCATTCACTGCTTTGTTGTCTTTTTTTAATTGATATCTAAAAATTTCAAATGGTGAATAGTCAAATGATTTGATTTATCAACAAAGTGTAAGCCAATTGGCTCTACATCCCACGTATCAATATTATCATTTTGTTCTATTTTTCTAATTTTTGCATCTTCTTTCAACGTATTGATCTTTCAATCATTTTTAATTTTTTTTCTTAATAAAACCATCATCAATTGGTTGTGAGCCATTGATGTGGGGGGTCAGGCTTGACCCCTACCAATATCCATTATACCAAGAAGTATACAAAATTGGAGGAAAACATGGACCTTATCTCAAATATGGACCTTACCTCGAACATGAATCTTAGCGACAAAAATTATATTTCAAGTTGTTTGTGAATTTTCTCAGAAATAATAATTGCGTTCGTATAGTGATTATATTATTATCAATCTTCTAATCTTCAAATTATTTGAAATATAACAATATTATGAACCAAAATAATAAATTGCTGTTTTTTTTAAAAAAAAAAAAACTTCTGATTGTTTGTTACGATTGTGACTTGCCATAATTTCCTAAGAAAAAACGAAGGTAATTATAAAATTATTCAATGCAATTAATAGCAATTAAAATTTAGAGTTAAAAAAGGAAATAGAATTGGTTAAGAAGATAACTATGAAGTAATTTTTGTTTAAGACGAAGCGGACTCAACTTTCCTCAACTATATATATCTTATCGTAATTATAATCATATTTAAAAACATATATTATTAATTACTTGATTAAATTATTATATTTATCTTTAAAATTATTTGAAGTTGTAGAAATTTTTTTATATTGATGAATGATGCACAAAACTTAAAACTCATTAATTAATCATCAATGTACCCGAAAAAGAAAGTGAAAGCTGAAGGAAAAAAACTATATTACTTAAGCCTTTTGTTTGCGGTACTAGAGTCTATAATTATCGGTTTATGTAAATGACGACTATTTTATATTTATAGCACTAAATAATAACTATCGGTGGTTTTGTTAAGAAAATTTTTGTATGAACAATAATATATGATTTCAAGGAATACCTACACATCGAGGAAACAATTTTTCTGTCTCTACGAGGTAGCGATAAAATCTGCGTATATTCTATCCTTCTCATACCTCACTTGTGAGCTTCCACATGATATATTTTATTGTAAGGAACACCTACACAAACTAGTAAAAATTAAGAAGAAAATGAACTTATCTAACTTTTCTTTTTATTTTATTTAAACAAAATATTTTTTTAGCAATTTATTAATTTTATTTTTCACACTATCTATTTAAAATCATAAAATTAAATTATATTTTGATACATTCAACCCGTTTTATTTAAAGACCATAAGATTAATTCAAACATATAGAATTCTATACACATTCAAAGTATTTGAGTTTCACTTTATTATTATATTAAAGTCACAATTTTTTATTTTTTATTTTTGCCGTCATAAAGAAAATTATAGTGTAGCAGGAAGATCACGATGTTTGAGGTTGACTTTAAGGCCACTCTTCATGGATAAAGTGAAGAAGAGTTTTGGCACAACTTGATGACCAGGAACCACAGAGAATTTGCAACGAAGTAATATTTCTGAAGCTGCAGACTTCATTTCAAGAAAAGATAAGTATTTCCCTATGCATGTTCTTGATCCACCATTAAATGCTGCAAACATATATCCATCTTCAGGCCTTTTTATTCTTGTCTCATTGGCCAAAAGCTATCTTTCTGGTTTGAATTCCAAGCAATCTTCTCCCCACATGGACTTCATCCTTCCCACCGAGTATAGAGATGAGATGACGTCTGAGCCAGCTGGCACATAAGTTCCATCTGGAAGGACATCATCAGATATCGCGTACCTAACAAATCTCGAGAATGAAGGATATAAACGTAGTGTTTCTAGTAATGTTGCGTGAAGATAAACCAAACTGTTGATTTCTTCATAGGACAATGGCTCTTCTATCCACTCTTGGGTCACTCCTCCCGAGGTGGCTCAATAAAATTTGTGACCTAAAATCAAATTATACTAAGTAGTTCTTCAATTATTTCATAATCAAATTATATATAACCCTAAAGAGACTAAAACCTACTTTCAAATATATGGATCCACCAAACAAGATAACAAGAATTAGCTAATTCAAGTAATAAATCAATTAGAAATTGGAAAGTGAAATGATAAAAAAAATAAATGTATGTAAGAAAGGAATTTATGATAATTTAGGCATTTTGGAACTTTTGTTAAGTATTATTTTAGGCATAAAGCTAGGGGTGGAAGTTATTCTGGGGGAGTTCGAAGAGAAAATATCAGAAATTTAAAAAAAAAATAGATATATATGAGCTTCAACTAAATTTAAATTTCAACAAAAGCACTAGAATCATATTTCACTAAATTATCTTAGATATTTTTATATTCTAAGGAATTATTAATTAATAATATTAGTTGGACCATATAATTATATGGGGTCTTGTGAACGCATATCTTATTATTTTATCGAAATCGATTATTTCTTTTTATTGGCTCAAGTTAGGACCAGAGAATATCTTGAGAGAGTTTATAAATTTATCGAGTATTAATTTAGAGAGGTGCTACTTTTCAAACTAGGAGCGTGTTATATTAAGATTAAATTGGAAAACTAATATTTGAAATGTATTTGTATCTGGGAGTGTGCAGTGTGCACCATTAGGATTAAATTAAAAATGAAAATAGAACAGAAAATTGCAATTTTTGATCTTTTGGATTGATGTCGGGTGAAGAATTTACTATTTTGTTTTTTATCAGATTTATAATTCACTAGCCCTAAATTTAAGTTCATGAATGAGCAAGAAGCAAGTCATATTCAGCAAAAGAGTACCAGACTACAAAATTGGAAAGAAGAAAAAGGAGCCTTCTTTCATTTTTGGCCTGTCGACAAAACTTAATTTTGAGCTAATTTAAATATACAAAATTTATATATTTGCTGGAGATTTTGTAAATTAAATTAGACAAAGAAATTTTAATGTGTTTCTAAAGAGATATATGAAAAACAAATGTGATAATTTTTTTTTAATTGATATTATGGAAATGAAAGAAATGAATGTAAAACTATGTTTCGTTAAAAGATTTTTGGATTTTTTTTTCCTTGCTTTCTTTTTATCTCCTTAGGTGAAGTGAATTGAACACGTGAAATGTGAAAAGTATACTGAAATGGAAAAAGAATCTTGAACTCTTTTTTCCGTTTTTTAAAAACAGTTTTAAGTAAAGTGAATTGAACCTGTGCATTGTGTGAAACGGAAAAATAAAATGGAGAAAGAGCGTAAACAACTTTTATATTGAAGGTATTATTATTTTTGTAGCTATTATATGCGTATAGCTAAAATCCAAATCTCTGACAATGCCCACTGGCATATGTCCCTTTGAGAAAAATTAAAGCTTGACAGACTTTGGGATGGCAAAATTAAGTTTAATTTATCAAATTAGGATCGACTCAACAATATCGGAAGCCTAAAGTTAAATTCTAGAGAGGGATCCTAATTTTTTTTAAAAAAAAATTATCTTATATATATATATATATATATATATATTTTAAATCTACTTTTCTTGATTTTTTAGATGGAAAGTCATTAATTATTATTTTATAACCAATTCATTTTTCACCAATTTCTTTTAGATTTTTTCTTGAATATTATTATCATTTAATTCAATTCTATTTAGTAACTTGTTCACTTGAAAAATATCCTCCCATATTTTTCGATTCAAAATTTTTATTATTTGTTAAAAATTTATCAAGGCTCCTTTTTGAAATTTATTAAATTTTTCAAATTTTCTCTTTTTCTCTCTTTTTGTAAATTTGAATCATATTTTCTAGTTGACACATTTAAATAATTCAATTGAATAAATTTTAACAATAACTAAAACAAGAATATATGCACTTATGAAGAATATCAACAATATTAAATTTTAAAGAAAAACTATAAAATAAAGTTAGAATGATAAAACCTGTTTCACGAATTTGATAAGATGTGTATAACAATATCGAAATAGTGTTGAGTTCCTTCAAGGACTTCTTGAAACTTTGAAAAAATTCAAAAAAAATAATTCTTTTGTATCTTGTAAGCAGTAGTAAAACAAAAGTTTTGTAGGAGAGAGTATAACAATAATAAAACTAAGAATAAAAAAATGAGTATAAGATAAATAATAATATAAAATTAAATTAATAATATCTAGGAGATATTTAAGGAAGTACAATTTCTTACATAAGGAAATAATTTCAAAAATTATTATATTTCCTTGGGGAAAAAATGTACTAACAACTATTTCTTTTTTCTTTGTGTTTCTTTTTTTCTTTTTTTTTTCTTTTTTACTTTTACACGTTTTTTTAAAAAAGAAAAATTAAAAATATACAAATTTTTTTAAATAATATATACAAGTACACTTTTTTTTTTAAAGAAAATGGGGACCCCAAACGATGACTTTAATGTCCTAGTGCTTAAGACGGCCCTGCGCCCAATTCATTGAAGTTTGGACGGGTTAATAATCCGTCCATTTATTATCTCAAATCTCAATCCAACCCATTTAAAATTCAGTTGATATGCAGCTTGAATTGACTCAAGAAAGATCTTGTCAAAATATTTTTCAAAACACTTTGTTTTTAATTTGATAGGTTTTATATAGTCATAATAAAGAAAAATATAATATAATGAAGTAAAATATTGAAAAAGAACAAATAAAATAAATAAAACTTAGTAAAAGTTGGGTCGGGTTGGATCTTGCCTCGCTCTATAACCCATTACCCAACCTGTTTTGATCCAAGAAAATTTGAATTGAGCTGATCTTGACCCGTTTATTATCTTGACTCATTATAACCCCCTCAACTTTGATCCAACTCCCCAATTGGCACCCCTAGGTAGACTCTATTAAAATACAAGTGCTCAGTATTCAGACTTAACCTCTCGTTTTTCTTGCATATAATTGATTAGGGTTGTGAAAAATTCAAATCAGTCAACGAATCGAATCGAAAAAAATATTATTTATTTGTTAGGTTAATGAATTTTTAATAATTTTATAAAAAAAATTTATCAACTTATCAGTTCGAGTTTAATTTTTAGTATCGGGTTATTACGTAAATCGAAAACTCATTAAAACTATAGTAATTTACTATTTTACTTCGTTATAAATTTGAATATTAATATTTTGATATTATTTGACACTATATCAATATTCGTAAGTCATGTATTTACTTGATTTTCAATGTATAAATCTTCTTTCAAGGAAGTAAATTAGAATGTAAGACAAAATATTGTACATTGTTAAACTAAGGTGCTCCACAAATATTTTATTTCACTTTTGATTGATTTAGTCATTATATTACATCGTTAGTTTCGGGTGGGAGTCATGTATTCGTGAAGCCTATTTTTATTAAATTAGGTGAGTGTTATAGTGTTATAACATTGGACAAATAGATATGTTGATGATTTTTACAATTCTTTATCTGTTTCACTCTATCTTTTTAAAGCATTTGTCGTTTACAACTGATTTATTTGTTTCATTGTATAACGTTATTTTATTATATCGTGAAAAATTGTTAGAGAACTCCTATTTATTATATGAGCATCTTCTTATTGGGTAAATTAAAAATCAATCTGTTAAGGATTAAAAATCGATAAATCAAAAACAGATAAGAAATATCTTATTGATTTGTTATTGATTTAGCATATTTAAAATAAAAAGTCCATAAACCAAATTAATAATACATCAAATCGAACCAAATCAACCGATCCCCCTAATAATTGATTCAACTCGATAGCTAATTGTATAATTTAGATAAAGACAAGTTATAAATTTAGATAGGCAGAAATAAGAGGGAGCGAGGCCTATAAATTCATTGCTTTTCATGAAGCAAGAAAATTGCACTGCAATAGTATTACATAATTCTCTTGTAATATTTTTCTCTCTGTCTTAAGTAATACTATATTGTCATGGCTCGCAATTACGTTTTCTATTTCACTGTTGCATTTATGGTGATGTCTGGTAAGGATTTTTCTCTACACCTCCCTCTCTTTTCACTTCATATATATGTGTAATTATTTAATGTTGGAGCAACGATGGTATAACACTTATTTTTTTATGGAATATAGTTTATTTGGCTCAATCTTCAAGTATGAAAGTAATTGCTGCAAGAGACTTATCACAAACTATGACAGATGTGAAAGCAAATTTAAATGGTTATAACTTGAATGGTGGATGCGGTGGATACTGTCGACAGAGCAGTGATTGCTTTGACAGGAGGTGTAGCCACTGTCTCTATGACGTTGTTGCACATACCTACGGCTGTCACTCTTAAAGGATCAATCATCATTCATACCCATAATATGAATTTTGTTGCTTCTGTATGTTCTGTTGTTCCTATGGTTTAATGTCCTTGCTTTTGTGGTTTAAGAGCTGCTTCCTCTTTTTCTTTTAATGTATAATAAGAAACCGACTAAGTTCTACTTCGATGAAGGACAATGTCGGATGTAATATCAAAATGGGTTGTATCTGTTCTTGCACTATCTGTACTTCTAATTTTCAACTTTCAGGTAATTTGTCATGTCTCTCTTTAATTTTTAGCTTCGATTTCTTAGTTTTTCGTCTTCCTCTGTTTCATCCTAGATTGCGTCTTTGTTTTAATTTTTCATTTGATTTCTACATATTTGGCTGCATTGGTTTCTAGATTTAGTTATATATATATAAAGTTTGAATCTGAAAAGAAAAGAAATTAGAACAAAAATATTGGCATGAACATTAGAGATTTTCCTCTCAAATTTGGCTGAACAACTTCGTACACCAGAATTAGTGGCTGCAGCCAATTTTAATTGAAAATCTATCACTAACAATGCTTGATTTCACAAATTCTGGATCTGACTGAAATAATGTTACCAAATCAAATAAGAAAAATACGTGACATAATCACCAGAGAGTGATTGAGTATAAAAATTAAATAGAAAAATGTGTCTCATAATTAGAGCAGACAATACTATTTTTAGATTGAGCATAAAAATCCATCTAGGTGAACAAAGGTTGTTGCAGATAAGCTTTGGACTTTTTGAAAGTAACTCTTCATTGTTGCATATATCTTCTCAGTTGAGTATTGTTGAATATTAATAAATTTTGTCTCCTTCAACACAACAGCTTTTAGATGTTCTTTACCACCCAAGATGCGTTTGATTAAGTGTGCAGTACCATATATTCCTATTCCAATATGAGTTGCTGTCACGATCCAACCTATGGACCGTGCGGGCACTTATTCTAATATCTAGATAGGAGGACCATGCATTTACAACCAACTATACCGTGCGAAAATAAAGAGTCATAGGATAATGCAGAAGAAAATCATATTTATTATCAAAGAAAAACTTAGAACTTTCGAAAAGATATGTATCACCCCCAAGGTATCAAGTCTAAATAGGTGCAGTAGCTTTTAAAAATACAATAATAACACAACTCCCACCATCAAGTTATTTCTGATATACAACCAGCGTCTCAGACAAGAAACATTCTTCATAATGATAATCTAGAAGCACATCATGTTGATGATTGCATACAGAGGAGGAACCAGTACCTACAGATTATCCAGTCCATCCAATAGAATACCAACTGGATTATCATGGCCTAAGAAAGACTAACAGGACCAGCAAATTAAACCTCTTGTTTGGATCAAGGATTATGTTGTGCCTAAGAAATCTCACATTTACTCTATAGTGAATAGATATAAAGATCATTTAGAGGATATACGTAGAGGGAAGGTCTTGATAATCAAGAGACTTTTTCTCCAGTTGCTAAAATGGTCACAACAAAAAAAAAAAAAAAAAATCCTTAGCTTAGCAGCTTCACATGGCTAGGAATTGATGTCAACAATACCCTTTTACAAGGGACCTTCATCTTGGCTTGCAAAGACAGGAAAAGACTAAGGTGTGTAAGCTGAAGAAGTCTTTACATGGGCTGAAACAGGCATCTAGGCAATGGAATATCAAGCTTACTGAAGCCTTACTAACAGCAGATTACACTCCAAGTGTTCATAATCATTCATTATTCATTGGAAAAGAAGGAACTCATCTAGCTATGATTTTGGTATATGTAGATGATTTTTTGATTACTGGAAATAGTTCTCATATATATTATTCAAGAAGCTAAAGACCCATTGAATAACAACTTTAAGATGAAGGACTTGGGAAAGCTCAGATATTTCTTGAGCATTGAGGTTTTGAAATTCAAACATGGAATCTTGCTTAATCAAAGAAATCGATTAAGTCAGTCCTGCCCTAGATAGCAAATAGCTGACAATCCAGTTTTTCATGAGTGTACAATTGTCATTTCATTAGAGAAAAGGTGAAATCAAATTCATTAGTCCTCAATACATTTGCACTATTATGCAACCTGCCGATATCCTTACTAAAGGAATTGGAGCCACTCGTTGAACAAACTTGACGTGCTCGAAGATGAATTTGTTAGAAAAAATTAGTGAAAGGAATCTCTATGTATAGCTGCAAAATAAGAGTTTTTCAAGTCATGTGATTTTGTAGCTCTGTGTCTCCTTCAATGAACTTTGCAATATTTCTTTTAGCTGTAGACAGTAGAAAGATTTCAGCAGTACTACTAGGATTAAATTAGAAAACCAAAATACAACAGAGCATTGCAATTTTTTTTTCTTTTGGATAGATTTCGTGTGAGAATAATTTAATCTCTTGTCTTTCATTGGGTTTATTATTGGCAGAATTACTCCAGTCTCACTGACACTAAATCTAAGTTCGTGAATTGGAAAGAAGAAAAAGGAGCCTTCATTCATT
Source organism: Solanum clarkiae (assembly GCA_011800125.2). Classification (NCBI taxonomy): domain Eukaryota; kingdom Viridiplantae; phylum Streptophyta; class Magnoliopsida; order Solanales; family Solanaceae; genus Solanum; species Solanum clarkiae. The sequence continues at coordinate 23,729 of JAABOM020105138.1, forward strand.
TTTGGCTTGTCGGCAAAACTTAATTTTGTGTTTTTTTAAAAGGAATTTTTTATACTGGAGCTCGACTATTTTGACAAGGAAATCAATTTTATTTTGTTTGTTACTCCACTTGACACTTGTATGAATACTAGTTGGTACAAAATCCAAATGTATGAGACCCCACTAGCATGGTTTGGAAAGAAAGTCCCACTTAACGTCTCCTTTTTTCTTGAATAAAATTCATTCAAGATATTTTTGCGATGAGAATTTTTGTCCAAGTGTTGGATAGCGAAAATGTTTATTTGTGCAATATAAAAGTTAAATGTCAAAATTAAAATTTGAAATCGAGTTTAAAGTCCATTTTATTCTTGAAATTCTATTTCCTTTTTTCTGTTTCTTCTTATTGTTATTGTCGGGGGTGTGTAAGCAGAAGTGAATAGTGTGAAATGGAAAGTAAAATGGAGAAAGAGCCTAAGCCACTTGTATATAAAGATATCGTTACATTTGTACTTATTACATATATCTAGTTAAAATACAAATTTATGACAATGCCACTAGCTTATTTCCCTTTGAGAGATATTAAAAGTGGTGGGAGCCTCTACTAAAATAAAGGTGCTCAAGATCCGGACTTATCCTCTCCTTTTAATTATATGTTAAAGACAAGTTGTAAAATTGATAGGCAGAAAAATTGAGAGGAGGAGGCCTATAAATTCATTGCCTTTCATGAAGCAAATAATTACACCGCAATAACATTACATAATTATCTTATATAACTCTTTCCTCTTATAAGTAACACAACATTGTTATGGCTCGTAATTATGCTTTCTATTTCATCGTTGCGCTTGTGGTCATGTCCGGTAATAATCTTTTTCCACACTTGTTTCTCTTTTTAATACGTGTAATCTTTTAATGTTCGAGTGACAATGATATAACATATTATTTTGCCACTAAGATGATTTTTCTTTTTGGATGGAATATAGTTTATTTGGCTCAATCTCCAAGCGTGAAAGTAATTGGTGCAAGAGACTTATCCGAGCTCAAATCAAAACTAAATGGTTATAACTTGATGGGTGGTTGCAATGGATACTGTCGTCAGTCTAGTGATTGCTATGATAGAAATTGTCCCCGTTGTTATTATGATGTCATTAAGCTTACCTACGGATGCCGCTAGTAAAGTTTCCATCTTTCATGGCCAACACAATATGAATTTGTTGCTTCTACTTATATTCTAAGTATGAGATAACGTTTATGTGGTTTAATGTCTTTGTTTTGTGTTTTGCTTTTTTCATTTCAGTGTATTTTTGGTGAAACAAAAATAAAATGGTTGTGTTGGCCTATGTACTGTTCCCACCGTATTTGTACTTTTAATTTTGAATGAAACTCCATCATCATTTTGCTTATCCAGTTTTTGTTTCCTCTTTACTATAGTTTTTGTTTCCATATCACGATAGTAATAGTATTCTTTCGATCTATATTATATGATAATTTTTTTTAATCAAAATAATTAATATTTTATACAATTAAGCAGTAGTATTAATTTTATTTTTTCAAATTTATCTTTATTAATTTACTCATTCCAAAAATGTCTTTTCTATCACAATTTCTTATGAGTACATTAAATAGGTACTTTTACTGTATATTTTTTTAGAGACATTTAACATGCACGTTATATTATGTACGCCATGTTATTTCAGTAAGAATAATGACTTGTTGCTTGGATTGTGAAAGTGTTATTATTATACACCCCCCCCC
>JAABOM020105147.1:0-25456 GCA_011800125.2 Solanum clarkiae
CAATTTCACAACATATGGGAATTTTCTTCAATAAGCCCTATATATTTGAAATTCATAATCCGGCAATTAATCAATCCATTTTTTTGTGTTTTTCCATCACTATAACACATTTCTAACATGTTACCACCATTTAATTAAATCAAATAAGCCCAAAAATTGACTTACCTTTCAACCTCTTTCAAACTTTAATTTCTTCGCAACCGCTTAATCGCGCGTTTTTTCGACGAACCAATGCCACCACGCTACTCAGGGCATTCAATATACCAAGCTTGTAGCATCAAATAATCGAAAACCGAAAAAAATCAAATTTTCCTTTGTTTTGGACTGCAAACCCGAGAGGGTTATTGTTTTCCAGGTTTCTTGGTTTTCTTCTTTGTTTTGGTTTGTTGATAGAATTTTAACTAAGTGTGGGATACTAATCTTGTACAATATGGTGTATATACATGCCTATCCACTTTAGGAACCATGTGGACCAATGAGGGGTTTACACCCCTCCAAGACCCCACATCATTTCTTCACTTCATAATGCTAAAGGACCTAAGTTTGGGAATTTCCACTATCGGTCCCATAGTTTAATTAATTCGATCCAATTGAGGACGTGCGGGGTTTACGTTAAATTACGGGTCCTAACACATTCAAATCAACCAAATATGATCCTTGTGAAACCCTAACTAGAATAAACATGAATATCAACTCAATATTCATTATTGACCATAACATGATACTTATATATTCATATAAATAGGAATACATCATAAACTTCATGATTAAATCGATTCACGAAACTTCACAACATACATAAACCTTGGACCTAAAGTAATATAAAAATTTGAGCTTCTTGGAGGGAAGGACTCCACAAATCAAATCCACATACCTGAGCCAAAGATTAATGGAGAAATCATCGACTTTGAAAAAGAAAACTTGAAACCCTAGCTTTGCCTTTAATGGAGGGCTTTGGGAGGTTGAGAGGATTCACGTTTTGGATTTTAGAAGAGTGGTTTAAGAATAGGGGTTAATGGGGTAGTATAAAACTGATATAGGGCATTCTATGAGTCAAAAAGGCAAAGCATTGGGTTTAGAATCTGAGGAAATGATAAAAATACCCTTGGTAAAATTAGTCGAATTGATCCATGAAGTCCCAATTATGGGCCGTAGATAGAAGTACGATCCGTACTTTAGGGTTCGTAGGCCTTAGCCCCCTTATTTCTGTTCTTTAACTTTCAGTACGGTCCATAGTTGAGTCCATGACTAGTCTTGCATATCAACGAAACAAGATCCAGAAAACATCTTAATGGGATCCAAAAACCACGAACCATTTCATGATCCATAAAACATTCCACAGGCCATAAATCCATATGTAGTTCCATTCTACACTTGGCAAAATTTCTAATTTCTTGGACCCCATCTATGGTTTGCTATTACAACTCATAGGACACTATACAACCCGTAAACCCTTCTCGTACGTCACTTCCAATCTTCAAACTTTCCCAACATCCAATCTATGAGACCTTTGTATGGTTCACGAACCAAACAACAACCCGTACTTGGGTCTCGTGGTCCTAGTCCAGTGGCTAAGTTTCCAGCTTTTTGCTTTTCTCAACTTTAAACTTATGGGGAGTTAAAGAAACTCTTTTAAGGGCGTCAACTACCACATTAACCTTTTCCAGGTTGATACTTCACACTCATGTCGTAATCTTTGAGGAGCTCTAACCACCTCAGTTGCCTCAAATTGAGATACTTTTGGGTGAACATGTGTTGGAGGATCTTGTTGTTAGTGAAGACATCCACATAAACCCCATGCAAGTAATGTCGTCAAATTTTCAAGGTAAACACTACCGCCGCAAACTCCAGATCATGAGTCGGGCAATTCTTTTCATGCACTTTCAATTGCCTTGAGGCATAATCAATCATCTTACAATTTTGCATTAGCACACACCTCAACCTAATCCTTCATGCATCACAATACACAACCAACCCATCAATGGTTCTGGCAATGTTAATATTAGGGCCAAAGTGAATCGATCCTTTAAAGTTTGGAAACTCTTCTCACACTCATCCATCCACACAAACTTACATTTATTTTGAGTCAAATTAGTAAGTGGTGACAAAATGGAAGAGAAGTCTTGCACAAACCTTTTATAGTATCTGGCAGGCCCAAGAAACTCCTTATATCAATAGGAGTTAATAGCCTTGGCCAATTTCTCACTGCTTCAGTCCTTTTAGTATCAACTTTGATACCATCACGTGATACCATATGCCCAAGAAAGCATACCTCATCTAGCCAAAACTCACATTTGGCAAACTTTGCATAAAGCTTCTACTCCTTTAGGTTTTACAATACCATCCTTAAGTATTCCATATGCTCATGCTCACCTCGAGAGTATATAAAGATGTCATTAATGAACACCACGATGAATATGTTAAGGTAGGTCTTGAACACCTTATTCATGAGGTCTATAAATATCACTGGTGCATTGGTAGGACCAATCGACATCATCACAAACTTAAAGTGACCATACCTAGTATGAAATGTCTTCTTAGGAATGCCACTTTCTCTCATCCTCAATTGGTTATAACCGAATCTCAAGTCAATTTTGGAGAAGTGTGTAGTGTAATGACTTGATGATGTGCCAAGTTGTCACATGGGGAATGAGATACCCAAGGAACCTCACCCATCCCATCTCAAGAATCTTAAGCATTAATAAGTATTTAGGTAAAATAATTTGCGAAAAAACTATGGGAAAGGGACTAAGGGCCAATTAGACAATGAAGAAACATTAAAAAGCAATGTAAATATTACAATCATCTTGTTTGTCCATATACATACCAACTACATCTAAGTAGATGAGACCGGTATAGGTCGACCTCCATCGAATAGAAAGAAGTCTAAAATGGTGCAACATAGAAAGTGAACATCTCAAAAGGGATACAAATACATTGTATTAAAACAAAGCTAAGATATAAGATAGAATGAAAAAAGTGGAGGATCCACTGAACTAAGGGCTTACCACAAATAGTAAAGTTTGTCTTGAACGTTGAGTTCTCGCCATGAGTTGGTGGAGGAGTGCCTATCCCTATATGGTTAAATCATGCAGGCAAAATATGAGTTAGTACATTGGAATGTACTAAGTATGTGAGATCAATGCATGGATGAAATTTTAATGCCATCATTATTAATCATAACATATAAGTATACATGTGATAAAAGATACATAAAGTAAGCTTAAGCATGCACAAGCAATTTGGCTCAAGATCAATACGAGATAATGCATAAGAAAGAACATATAATGAAAACATAACATAAGATCATAAAGCTTGTTGGAAGAGACCATAACCAAGAATTAGACCATGTGAGCTACTACATTGAATCTAATGAATACCTTCCATTGGGAAAAGGCCAATGCACTCCCTCCATAGGAAAAAAGAGGAACCTACTTGCTAAGGTAGATATCCAAAACTTAGTAGCTTTTGCAGTTGCATCTTTTATAACGTTTGAGCCTACATGGATCCACTGCCTAACCTACAAAGGCTCCTATGGTAGCACATAATTAGGAAAATTAAGATTTAGCTTCAAGAGTTCATGCCTCAACTAACGGAATAAGTTCCAATCTCTAGTCCTCTTGGTGCTTAGTCATCCCATAAAATCTTTAAAACACATCTTAGGATCATAAGTAGCAATCGATAAGAGTAGCTCGAAACTTAGGAATCTTTCTTAAACATCTTTTAGTGCAATTAACATCATGCATATATCTTGATAAAAATAACTTTGAAGCTCTTCATTAATTCTCTAATCAAAATTGTAAAATCATAGAAAACGTTTCTTGAAATGTAGATGGGTTAGGCTTTATTATGGAACAATCATAAATCAATTGGTCATAAGGAAATTTCTCTTTTAAAGGAACATCAAAAATGCCCAACCTTTATCACATCAAAAATGGAGTCATCATCATTAGTCAAATATACATGTATATATACATAGAGAAATAGTTGTTGAACTTTATAAGTATCACTTAATAACATAAATATCATGAAATCATCACAAAGATGCACATTAACTTGAGGAACTTAAAGAAAAGGTAAAATACTTAATGAGAAACTTGTTAGGTGGATGGATACCCATAAATCAACTCATATACCTCAGGGAAACTAGGGAGAAATGAAATTGAAGCCATATGAGGAAGAAACCTTGAAGCCCTATCCTTTCCCTAACTTGTTTTGGAGAGCCCTTTTTGCCTTAGTAAATTTTTGAGTAGAGAGAATGAAGAGATGGGGCTTCTTAAGGCTCAATGACTAATTTAAGGCCCCTTTACCATTCCCAAAATGATGTAGTTTAGGAATAGAAAGGACTAAAATGACAAAATTGCCCCTCATTAAAACTATTGGAATCAAACTACGAGACCTCGATTATAGGCTATAAGTTGATCCATGGGCCATAAGTACCTTCGTCTGATAACACATATGAAATTTCTTAAACATTGACTTTGCTAGACACAAAACCACAAAGACATTTTACGGATCGTATCCTACTCTACGGGCCATCTAATAACTCGTAAGTCACCCTGTAGTGAACTCCAAATTTCTTTCATGTCTGTGTCCCACTCACAAACCATCTATGGGCCGTCACTTGGTCCATGATTTATCCACACTTGGAATCCTTTCCCCTTCCTGAAGTTCTATGTTTAAGAGCGGAACCTAGGGGCCATATGGCCACTAACGGACCATAAGTCACCCCATAAACCAAACGTCAGGTCATTTTTCAGGCTAACATTTCTGTACTTAAGGCTCAAGGCTCCTAACGGGAGGAGGGGGGGCCAATACAATATCTCCCCCTTGAGAACATTCGTCCCCTAATGTACTTAAAGGTAGGATCTAAGGAGTAAAGTAGCAACTAATAACCTAGTATGCATGCAAAAATGCAAGCTAAACATTGTTTCTCAAAAATTTGGATTTTATATGTAAAACATGTCTCAAAACAATCCATAACTTCAAAATAAATACATACATCATGAAGAACTAGAATTCATGGAATTTGTCGTTTTAGGAAGAATTTCTTTATACCTTAGGTTTGAGTACAGTGGAATAGATGTGGGTAATGCTTTACCATATCCGCTTCCTATGTAGCACGCTCAACTTGTTGGTTTCCCCAAAGCTCTTTGATGGATGCATCTTCCTTGTTCCTTCGCTTCTTCACTTGTTGGTCTAGGATTTCAATCGGATCACATCTTGCAAAGGAACTTCGGAACTTAGGTTACCTATGAATTTCCTCAGCATCAACACATGAATGACTGGATGAATCAAATGCAACTTGTTGGGTATATCCAACTCATATGCCACTTTCCCTACCCTTCTAACAACCTTATAGGGTCCACATATCTAGGACTCAATTTCCCTTTCTTATCGAACCGAAGCACACTTTTCATAGAAACCACCTTCAAGTAGACCCAATCACCAAGTTGGAACTTAAGTTCCCTTCTTCTCACATTGGAGTAGGACTTTGTTAGCTTTGGGATGTTTACAGTTTCTTCCTTATGCTTTTAATTTTCTCCATAACATTCATCACTATGTACGGTCCTATTAGTGCCACCTCACTAACTTTGAACCACCCAATAGGCGATCTACACAGTTTACCATCCAATGCTTCAAATGTTGCTCTCCTAATGCTTACATGGAAGCTATTGTTGTAGGCAAAACTTGATAAGTGCAAGTGTTCATCCCAACTCCCCTTAAATTTCAACACACAAGCTCTCTATGTATCTTCTAATGTTTGAATAGTCCTTTCGGCTTGTCCATCATTTCGGGAATGAAGAGTCATACTCAACTTCACCCTAGTGCCAAGTCCTCTTGAAAAGATATCCAAAAGTGAGAAGTGAATTGGACTCCATGATCCAATATAATGGATAATGGGATCCCATGCAACCTCACCAACGCTTTGGATATACAAGCAATGGTAGTCGTTAGCACTGAATGTAGTCTTGATCAGTAAGAAATGAACTGATTTTGTCATGCGGTCAACTATCACCCATATGGAGTCAAAATGCTTTTTGTTCTTCGGCAACCCAACTACAAAGTCCATGTTGATCTCTTCCCACTTCGAAGTAGGAATATCAATGTCTTGTGCTAGGCCGCCTAGCCTTCGGTCTTTGACTTTGACCTGTTGGCAATAGACATCTCAGACACAAATTGAGAAATGGCCTTCTTCATTCCATTCCTCTAATAAATCTCCCCCAAGTATCTATACATCTTATTAGTGTCACTATAACACCCCACATCTTAAAATACTAGTACTGCATAAATGAAACATAATATGGTTTGGTCAAATTAGCACCAATTTTTAAAAGTTCTTGAATCTCCAATTAAAGGGCGATATGTATGTCTAACACTGAAGAGGGTCGAGTATAAATAAGTTTTAAGTTGAATTGAGGAGATCACAACCTTAAATAAAGTGAGAGAAGTGAGGTGATTGTAGGACGTAGGAAGCTAGAAGGTGAGTCACCTACTTGCTTAGCTTAAATTTGCTAGCTAAACGGAGACGAGGCCCGACGTCGAATTTGTCCAAGTCCAATTATGAATAAAATTCGTGTTAAGGATGTAACTTTAGCCCATGTTTTAGCATCACAAATGGAATATATTTTTATCCCAAGAATAATAGATAAAGGTGCCAAGTAGAACAAAACTCACTTGGTGAGTTGGGCCAAAACTAACTAAGAGAAAGGAAACAAAATGGGCAGCAAAGGCCCAACCAATTTGAACCCAATAAGGCCCAAGTGAAATGGGAAAGAAGTTGCATCACAAACTTAATAAAGTAAAGCTAAAAATGCCTTAGTAACTAGGCCAAATCCCCCCTTTAAAAAGAGTTTAAAACAACTCCCATAAGCCATTTGTAACTTGAGCAAAACAAATTAGATTGTCTTCCAAATTTTCTTTCAACTCTTTCTTGACTTTACAATCAGCCAAAGGAGGCTTTTAGGGTTCTTAAGGAGGCCCTCAACCTTGAAGGTAAATATAAGTGATTATAGTTTTGTATTTAATAAGGTTTCTTCATGAAAAAACAAGAGACTATGTTGGTTATGTCTATGCTGAAATTGTTGGATAGCATGTGTTCCAAAAGTTGTTGTACATTTTTCTTGTTTATTTGGAAGCTTTTCTCTTTTTGGTTGGATTAATTTTGAAAATAGCCTATTGTTCTTAATGAATATTGGTTCTATAATGATGTATAAAGGCTGCTTCACTATTTTTACAGTCCGTGAAAGTAAGTTCTTGTGTGATATCGTAATTGTGCTTGTAATAGGAACTTGTGGGCTGATTGATTGAGGACTATGGTATCACGTCCTCCACCTATTTTGAGGACTGTTTTAAAACTATTTTAGGACTAGTTTTATGTGTACATATGGTGGGGATAGTTTGGTTAGAGTTGGAACATATTTGGAATTGTCGATGTCGAAATGTAGCAAAGGGAGGTAATGTTATGCCACCTATTTGTATGTTGCGTAGAATTGTTATATGTTGTGCTTTGTGGGCAGTTGTAAGACTATTATGGCTCTAAAATAGGCTTCACATGATATATATGTGATAATGTGTATTAGAAAATACGATCAGGGACGGAAAGCTTGAAAGAATACGCTCGGGTTTATAATTATCCGCTTGCTGCTCGTATGTTGTTTTTATGAGATTGGGCCGCCAAGATGTATCTATTGGATACTAATGCTAGTTTTATCACCTACTATGTTGTGGATAAATATTTGTGGGGACAGAAGGTCATCTCGAGGTAATAGCAAGGTCGTACAACGAGGTATGTAAGGCTACTTCATTTCGTATTATTTGGTATGAAACATAGCTTCCTTCTTGGCACATAATGACACTTACCAACTCCGACACAACTATTAACCATGTCTCAACTCTTTCACATATTCATATGCTCCCATGCATAGTCACCTTTAAATCTGCATACATACTTGGATACCAAGATACACAAATTCGTTCTACTAAAAAAAGTTCATGTGTTGTTCTACCTCCTATGCATTTCATTATTTGTGTAACTTAATCCTTTCATTGTGGTGTCGTCTTTTGTGATTGTTTACATATCATATGTTGTATCTACAGTCCTACAGCTCCAATATTATGACCACCAAAAGAATCATCTCAAAAGTAATTAAAAGATAAAGTAAAGTATATTGCTTATTGATGGGTGGTAACTCGAGGGGTGGAAGAATCACCTAGCTAGGGTCGATCCTATCATGGGGGGTAGCGTAAGGGGTTAAAGGAAAAGCCTAGCTAGGGCCGATCCCGATATAGATTTACCACTGATCAGCTGGTCATTTGTATTACATGCTGTGCACAGACTATACAGTAAAACTAAAGTAATAAAAAGAACATAAAGTACATGATCCCACAGTATAACTAAAGGTGGTATGTTATCCTACACCAGTGCATAGTTTCATTTGAGTTGTTATTTCATATACAATATTTTCTGCCTTACATATTCAATACATTATCTCGTACTGACGTCTCTTACGGTGGACCTGCATTTCATGCTGCAGGTACAGGTGCTAGTAGCTCTCCATAGTAGGAGTACATGATTTCCAACTGCTGTTACCAAGCTTCAGGTTGCTTCAGAGCTTTACGTGTCTAGAGCTTATATTCTATGTTGTACAGTTAGTCAAGGCGAGGCTTGTACCGACCCTTATCAGATACTTTTCCTTATCTAGAGGCTTAGTAGACTATGTAAAATAAAGTGTGGTCATGTCTCATACTTTAGACACTGTGGCCCCAACGACCTAGCCATATGCATTTCCTTTTGGCTTGTTATCACTGTTTATTTTCTTAAAGGCATGTCAAATGTAGAAATCCCTTATAATATGTATAGAAAGCGTATGGATACTGGTTGGTTCTCCCAGGACTTATCGGCAACGGGTGCCAGTCCACCTTAATGGGACTTTGGGAGTGACAGTCACGATGAATGGAATATGAAATGTTATGGGCTTCTTGCATGATCAACTTCTTTAACTCACTAGATTGGGAACATTCAATCTCTCTTGATATCGGAGTACACCGTCCCCTTTGTGAGAAGATTTCTACCTTTCAATCTCTTATTGAGGTTTTCAATTCAACCATGGCAGAATCAAGATCTTATTTGGCCTTAACATCATCAATCAAAGAAGATGCAGACCCATAAAGAACCATTGCACCACCACTTCCGGACTCGCTCAATTTCACTCCCAATCTAGCCAACCTATGAACATCTTTGGCTAACTCCCTTTTCCATCATCTTTGATATGGGATACACTACCCATGGACATTCTACTAAGTGCGTTAGCTACCATATTGGCCTTTTAGGGGTGGTACTTCACACTTATATTATAATCCTTGAGTAGCTCTAACCACATCCATTACATCAAGTTGATATCCTTTTGGGTGAACATGTGTTGGAGACTCTTGTGGTAGGTGAAAATATCCACATAAACTCCATACAAGTAATGTCGCCAAATCTTTAAGGCAAACACCACCACAAGCTCAAGGTCACGAGTCAAGTAATTTTTCTCATGCACTTTCAACTACCTTAAATCATAGGTAATCACTTTATTATTTTGCATTAGTACATAACCAAACCCAATCCTTGATGCGTCGTAACACAAGACAAACCCATTATTCCCTTCTGGCAATGTCAATATAGGGGATTAAGTCAACCGATCCTTTAACGTTTGGAAATTTCTCTCACATTCATCTGTCCACATAAATTAAGCATTTTTTTTTAAAATTGGCTTGGTAAGTGGAGACGAAAGAGTGTAGAAGTTTTGAACAAACCATCTATAGTAACCGACTTAACCCATATAACTCCTTATATCAGTAGGAGCCAATGGCCTTAGCTAGTTTCTCACTGCTTCCATCTTCTAAGGTTTAACTTTGATGTGCTCTCTAGATACCACATGCCCAAGGAAGGCAAGCTCATCTAGCCAAAACTCGCACTTATCAAACTTTGCATAGAGTGTCTATTCCCTCAGGGTTTGCTAATACCCTCAAGTGTTCTATAAGCTCTTGCTCACCTCAGGAGAAGATAAGGATGTCATCCATAAACACCACAACGAAGATGTCGAGGTAAGGCTTGAACACCCCGTTCATGAGGTCCAAAAATATTACCAGTGCATTAGTAAGGCAAAGTGACATCACCACAGACTCAAAATAACCATACCTAGTTTGGAAAGCCATCTTAGGGATTTCACTTTCTCTCATGCTCAAATAATGATAACCGAATCTCAAATCAAGTTTGGAGAAACAAGTAGATCCTTGTAGTATGACAAAAAATCATCTATCCTCGAAAGGCAGTACTTATTCTTGATGGTGACCTTATTGAGTTATTGGTAATCAATGCATACATAAAGAGAAGAGACCCATTCTTCTTTTTTACAAATAACACTCGGGCACCCTATGGAGACGGACTAGGTCTAATGAAATCCTTTTCCAACAAATCCTTTAGTTTCTCCTTTAGCTCCTTCAATTCTGTGGGAGCCATTATATAAGGAGGGATTGAGACGGGCTAAGTATCAGGTAAGAGGTCCATATCGAAGGCTATCTCCCTTTCGGGAGGAACACTTGGTAACTCATCTGGGAAGACATCAAGAAACTCACTCACAATGGGACTGACTCAAGAGAAGGAAATCTAGAAGAAATATCTTTGACCCTTATTAAGTGGTAGATACATCCCTTGGAAATCATTTTGTGAGCCTTTACAAAACATGAAGAGTTGCTACCCTCCTATTCAATAATTAGCTCATTAGGGAATTGGAAGTTAACCTTGAAGACACTACAGTCAATGGAAGCATAAGAAGCATACAACCAATATATCCTAGAATCACATTGAAGTCTCCCATGGAAAGCTAGACTCATGCAAGATAAAAATGGGACAAGTTCTATAGACTCTTCAGGCTATGATAGACTCACTACGAGGTTACTCACTTCATAGGGCTCATGGAGGACTTCAGCACATACATAAAACGTATATGAAAAGAATGCGGTTACAGAAGACAAATTTTCTCTTGGATCTAAAAGTACATATGCATCATAATAAAAAGCTCTTAATATGGTGATAACCACATCTGGAGCTTCTTCAACATCTTGGCGACCATGAAGAGCATAAATCGATTGGTCCTTTATGTGCCTTGGACTTGACCCCTTTGGACTAAAGGCCTTATGCCTCCACTCCTACAATCCTTACCATGGTGGAAGGGCTTCCCACAAGTGAAGCAAGCGTTTGGCCTGGCTAGATATTCTCCTTTGTGAGTGTTCCTGCATTTAAGGCAATTTAGACTTCCAGGGAGGAGTAGTGTTGGTGGATGCTTTCCCACTTTGCTTTTGGCCACCTTGAAATTTGTGACACCACTACCCCTTTGGTGAGAGTATCTCTCACCTTCAACTCGAGCTCTCTTGGAATCCCTTGCCTTTTCATGAAGCTTCTCCTCTTCAATTTGATCTGCGTACATCATCAAGTGAGAAATGTCCATCTCCTCGAACTTGGTCATCTTGCATTCCTTGGAGACCAACTCGGAGACACCCAAAATAAACTTACTCATGTAAACTCTTAAATCTATGACCATAAATAGAGCATACTTTGATGATTTGGTGAATTTGGCATAATTTCTCACGCTCATGGTCCCTTGCTTCAAGTTGATGAATTCTTGGACCTTTTCCTTCCTAAGCTCGATGAGTAAGAACTGGTCCAAAAAGGCACATTTGAATTCCTCCCAACTAATAGGACCCATCTCTTGGCCCCTCTCATTGGCCCATTGCTCATACCAAATCTTGGCAACTCCCTTGAGCTGATAAGCCATCAACTCAACCTTTTCCTCTGACAGAATGCATATCATCTAAAACACCCGATAGGCCTCCTCTATTAAGTTAATTGGGTCCTTATTCATCTTTGACCCATGGAACTCCAATGGATTTATCCACATAAAATATCATACTCAGGTGGCTAGAGTAGGCACTTACATGGTACTACTATCTCCCAGTTGTCCTAATTGGCTAAGGCTTGGGCCAATAGGGTGAACATGGCTCTAAAATCCATATGAGACACTCCATCTTCCTGTTGGAGTAGAGGGACTTGTTGTTCCGGAGTGCCTCATTGATGGGGAGTTCTTTGTGGCGGCATGATCTAGAACAAACAAAAGTCCATCATTAGTTAGAAAAAAACCTTATTCAACTCTAAGGCACGATATGAATAAGAAAGAAGGGAAGATTTTCCTAAACCGTCTCATAGCCTCTCACTCAAGATAGTGGCATGCTTCACAACCTTGAATGAGACTCTATGCTTAGGGTATGCATGGACATTCGGTGAACAAACCTTATACTATGATACCAAGTTTGTAATGAACTGACCTAGGAGCCTTGTCATCACATGAAAAATGAGATATCCAAAGGCACCACACCTAAGCCATCTCAAGCATCTTAAGCATTCATCGGTATTTAGGGGAAAAGATATGCAGAAAAACTATGGGAAAGGGTTTAAGGACAAATTTGACAATCAAGCAATGTTAAAAAGCAGTAGAAATACTACAATAATCTTGTTTGTCCATATGAATACTAACTACATCATAAAAGATGTGACTAATCTCTATCGAATAGAAAAAAGTGTAAAATGGTGCAACATAGAAAGTAAACACCTCAGTGGGGCTACAAATACGTTTTCTTAAAACAAAGCAAAGATATAAGATGGAATGAAAAAGTGGAGTAGACCCGAACTAAGGGTTCACCATGAATAATAAAGCTATTCTTGAGCGTTGAGTAATAGCCACAAGTCGATGAAGGAGTGCCTATCCCTACATGGTTAAATCATGCAGGAAAAATATGTGTTAGTACATTAAAATTTACTAAGTATGTGAGATATAATTCATGGATAAAATTATAATTCCACCAGTATTAAATATAACACATAAGTATTCATGTGATAAAAGATACATAAAGTAAGCTTAATCATGCATAAGAAATATGGCTCAAGATCAATATGAGATAATGCATAAGAAAACACATACAACGAAAATATAAAATAAGATCATAAAGCTTGTGGTAACAGATCATGAATGACAATAAGACCATGTGAGCTACTACATGGAATCCAGTGAACTCCTTCCATTGGAAAAAAGCCAATGCACTCCTTCAATTAGAAAAAGGAAAACCTACTTGCCAAGGTAGATATCCTAAACTTAGTAGCTTTGCAATTGTTTCATAACATTTGGGCCTAAGTGGATCCACTAGCCTAGCCTACAAAGGCTCCAATAGTGGCACATAGTTAGGGACATTGAGATTTAGCTTCAAGGGGTCATGACTCAGCTAATGGAATGAGTCCCAATATCTAGTCCTTTTGGTGCTAAGTTATCCCATGAAATCTTTAAAACATATCTTAGAATCATAAGTAGCAATTGATAAGAGTAGCTCGAAACTTAGGAATCTTACTTAAACATCTTTTAGGACAATTAACATCATGCATATATCTTGATAAACTTAACTTTTGAAGCTCATCATCAATACGCTAATCATAATCGTAAATCATAGAAAGCTTTACTTGAAAAGTAGATGGGTTAGGCTTTATCATGGAACAATCATAAATCACATAAGTCATAAGAAAATTTTTATTTTAAGGAACATCGAAGACGCCCAACCTTTATCACATAAAAACCATCATGGAGTCATCATCATTATTCAAACATACATATGTACACATATATATGTATACACACACCTAGAAAAATGGTTGTTGAACTTCATAAGCATCATTCCATAACATAAATATCATGAAATCATCACAAACATGCACATTAATTTGAGCAATTTAATGAAAAGGTAAAATACTTATTAAGGAACTCTATGGGTGGAAATATATCTATAAATTAATTCTCATACCTCAGGGAAACTGGAGAGAACTGAAATTGAAACCTTTGAGATAGAAACCATGAAACCTTAGCCTTGTCCTAACTTGTTCTTGAGAGGCCATCTTAGGATTTTCAAAGGTTACTTATGTATGTCTAGAAGATGTCTTATGGAACCTTTGCTTATCTCTCTTAAATTTAGAGTTTCTAGTTAAGTTAGATCAAAGTTTGAAGTGGGTCAATATTTGAGCTCGGAGAACTCGAATTAGGTTTCTAATAATTCTATTAGATTCAGAAGATGATTTTTCTCTTGGAAGGTCTTCGATATAATTTTTAGGAGTTCCAAGGGTATTTTGGTCTTTTTAGGGCCATGAATTTTTCTAGTTGTGATTAATTAGATTTCAGGTCAATGAGACCTCAAATTTGATTTTTGATGATTCTATTGAGTTTAAAACATCAATTGAAGTAGGTAGCATATATGGTTTGTGTGTGTGAGTTTTCAAAAGAATTTTGAGTGTTGTTTATGAATTATCATGTGTTGCTTGATTTTGTTGGCTGGTTCTGATGCAATCATCGCGATTGCGAAGTGAGTGGCTGCTTTTGCGACCAACACTTCAAGAAAAGCTCTGTTTAGCGGTAATTGCTTTCGTGGCCAAGCTTTGTGAAAGGACTGATTGCAAAGGCAACCTTGGCTTCATAAAATAGAAGTCCTAACTATTTCTTAGATCCGATTAACTGACCCCTAGTTGCTTTAACAACATCTGAGACTAGTTTTTGAGACTGATTTTTGGGTTCTTCGCCATTCTCTGTTTTTGAGATTTGAAAATTTTATTGTGGTGATTTTAAAATAGTTTTTTGAAATTAATTCATTGGTTAAGTGATTTTAATTTAGAATCTTCGATTTTCATCAATTATTTGATGATTTCATATCTAATTTTCAATTTTGAACTTCAAAAATTTTGAAAATTCTTCCATGAACATGAACTTTTAATAAATTGAGGATTTCAAATTGATTTCAACTCTATTTTTGAAATGGTTTTAATTGGTGACTTTCAAATACTTTGGATAACATAATTGTGTATTGATTTTCAAATTTACGTATATATTTTGGGAAGAGAATTTTGAGTCTTTTGAATTCGGTTGCCAAAATCAATAAATTTAGTATAGCTACTCTTGTATTCTTATTATGATTCCTTAAATAGATTTTTTTTGAATTAGAGGCTTGATGTAAGGCGAAGTCTTAGGTGTTGGAGTAGTTGATTGATCTGAAACAAGTGAATTTCTAAACCTTTATTGAAGATGTTGAACCTTGTATTTTCATCTATGTGTGTTGGGGAGTAATGAAATTTGGCTATTGGGTGAATTACTTCTGAAATGACCTAACTTTGAAACAGGGTAATAAAATGACAATGTGATTAAATATGTTAATATGTCTCTTGATATTAAGGATTTTGTTTGAATGATATGGATCCTATATTTGAGTGAAGTCGTTGTGACTGTGAATTAAGTGTATTATTTTGTAGTCCTCATTACATAGTGAAGTTGCTGTAATTATAAATTAAGTGGATTATTTTGTGAACATCACATACTCCTACATTCTATTTATATTCTTTGTCCATCGGTTTAGAAAAGTAAAAAAAAATCTAATTTTTCTTAAAAGTAGATGAAAAATAGTTCTGACGAGATATGTTAAAAGCCAATGGTGAATGCTTTTGCAGGATGTGTTAAAAGTCAATAAAAAATGATTTCGGCTAGATATGACTATGACAATGAAAAATGATTTCGATGGATACATGGTCTACGTGTGGTCCCAATGGATTATGGCTTGAGTGGATCAATGGATGTGTATCATAGGGAAGATATTTATCACATTATTTGACATTGCATTTGCATTATTTTACACTCCATTTTCTCTTGTGGTTGTGAGCATCTACTTCTATGAGTCGATTTAATTGAAAACTCTAAAATGTATTGATTAAATTGTGTTGGTGGCCTATTTGAACTACATGCTACTTGAACTGTGAACTGTTTATGTTCAGCTGATATTTAATTACATGTATTTCATGTTGGAGGTTCTGTTGGGTGTGTCAGGGATAGTTGTGTCCTTTGTCTCTTCATTTTGTATTTAGTATTTACTTCCTGAGTATTATTTTATTTGGTACTCATTGCTTGCTTTTACGCCTATGTAGGTTGTGTTCTCAGATCCTCTTGATTTCTTTATTCCTTTACTTGGACCGAGCTTCTGGATTACTTGGAGGCAGCGACATGTTTCTTCAACAAATCCTCAAGTTTTCTTTATTTTGTGTTTTGTTCGATTTGAGGACTAAGATATTGAGACATTTATTGTTATTCAACTTTATATAAATTTTAGTGGCTTGCATATGTGACACTAAGCCTTTGATTTGGATTTAGAATCATGGTTCATCAATTGTTATATTACCTATTTATGAATTTTTTCTTTAAATTTTGCTTTCTTTATTTTTTATACCATGTATTAGGCTGAATTATCTTGGTGGGTTGAGGCAAGTATCATCAAAATATTCTATATTGTGACATGCTCTTGAGACTTCATTAGTGTCACATCCATCAGCCACCCAACCACGATTAAAGTGACCAAAGAGTATATCACCGGGTTGGCCAAGGAGACAATACACGCGAAACAACAGTCAGGTTAGCTACTAAAGCATCTAAAGCCTTGGGTAAAGTCCATGATTAAGGTGTTTGAAGCCTTTCTATGATTTTTATTTGAGCAATCATGAAGGACTTGCATGGAGGAATAAACGACCTGGAGGAGTGGATGTCTACCAAGTTGATGAGTTAAAGGTTCTTCAACATGGCGCAGATTCGTAGTTAGCTTATTGCACTCTAAGCATATCATAGCACTCTCTATATGATCTTAGATCATTTCTGACCCTATTAAGCGATTATTGAAGTAGGAGATTCCCTCATTTTTTGATATATTTGCGGATGAAGAACACCTAATTAATAAGGGGAAGAAAAAGAGGGATTAATCAGATGATGATGAGAGGAACTCATAATGGGAGATAAAGAGAGAGGCTCCAAAATTCGGTGAGGCACAATGACTTCCACTATAGGAGCTCCATTTGAGAATAGGAGTTTGAGAGTGAGCACTTATGAAGTGCATCAAGTAGTGTAGATACTGGAGGTGCCATAGGGTTTTTAGGCAATACTTTGGATGCTGAGCCATTTTTTGTGTATTGGACAATGTTGACACAACGGCTATTATGGTGGAGACCACTAAGGATGTGTCTGCGAACCAATTTTGATACTCGATTTAAGACTTTTAGTATACAACAAGTATGTCTCATCCCTTTATGTTTTTTAATGCCCTGAGGAACATGCATTATTTTTGTGGGGGTAGGATGGTTTGTTATATTTTTCACTTAAGGATTATTCTCACACTACTTCTTATCCTAAGAATGTAGTTTTTGTTGAACTGACATGTAGGGCTGTTCATTGGTCGGTTTAGTTTGGTTCTTAGACATTATTAGTTTGGTTTATTAGTTTTTGGTTTTTAATTATGCTAAACCAATAACAAACAAACAAAGTATTTTTTTATCGATTTTTAGTTTATCAATCTTAAGTTCTTAGCGGTTCGATTTTCGGTTTATCCAACAAGAATGATAATGAGAATTTTCATTTATAAATAGATGGAGTACGAAGACTATATTTACAGACTTCTAAAGGCTATAATTAGTTAATTATAAACTAAAATTAAAGCTAAGCCCAAACTACCCAATAAAATAATCTTGAACAGTTTTCTAATGGATTAGATGATCAACAAAATACTAAAAATTTAAAACTAAAAACTAAATACTAAAGTGGGTAACTAATCACTTAAAACTGTAAATATTAAAATATGTACAATACTGTTAAGTGTCTTATTACTATCAAATTACTAATATTTAGTATTTATGAAAAGATAAAATAATAAATTATTATAATCTTACTGGGTTATTGCTTTACCCAAAACCCAATAGTAAAAATCAATATTGAATCAATACCCAATAAATTTTTTAAAATATCATTAAAAATTCAATAACCTAATAATCCAATATCAATGAATCAATAAGATTTTTATTGGTTTGATGTATCGGTCGGTTCGATTTTTGCACGCCCCTACTGACATGTCTAGAATATTAAAAATGCTGTGTAAGTAGAAGAAAACTAGGTTGTAGTTAAGGTAGTTGGTCCTTATTGATATGTTTTTAAATGGAGACCTCTTTCATAATTTTTTGTATAAGTAGTGCTTTGTGATATTGATATGTGAACTTTATGGACCTTTGTTTGACATGGTGATAATTAATATAATAATCAATGCTTAAGCATGATCTTGATCGTGTAACATAGTAGTCATTAGTATGACCCTATGCTAGTATGTCTATGAGTTGCAACTACTTAGTATCCTTTTTGTACAATATAGAGCTTTGATGAATACTCAAGATACGCCTCTATTTCAAGGTCAAAGTGATCGTCGAAGTAGGAAATCTAACCAAGGTTAGGGTCAAATCCCACAAAGAATATAGTACTTTAGCAACTTGGTTCATCAATAATCAATTCAAACATCAAATACTTAATTCTTTAAAAAGGGAGGGGGCGGGGGTTTGCAATGGTTGATTGAAAATTAAACTAAACTAATGAAAAAGAGAGACAATCAAATTGGAGAGCAACTTGGGTAATTGTGTTCCTCATAATTCACTAACTTAAACACCCTGGATAACACAACCTCAATTGGGACATTGCATGCCGGATGGTAATTTAGGTTCTTTCAACCCTCTTTTAAGGCCTAATTCACTATAGGGCTTGACTGACCTCCATAGTGTACCAAACTTACCATTACCCATTGTCTCAGTCGACCATCTTTGGACGGGTTTGGTTGATTAGATGAGAACACATCATCGAATTCTGTTAACCATTTTCTTTTTTTATTAATCACTATTTGGATCGAGATCAGGACACTAGGTGGGGTTTAATGTTGGCCACCATTAAACAATATACAAAATGAAGGGATATGGCTAATATTTTCTAAGTTAGATTCTCATGGTTCTCACAATCCCAAGTTGTGGTAGCTACTCATGACTTGGACAAATAAATCAACAATGAAGAAATAAGACATGGTTAATCACTTACTCAAAGAGAATGAAAAACAATAAAATCCACTTTGTATTTAGAATCACAAGCTTGAAAAATGAAGTGAATCCACAAGTGAATCTATTCTCCAAAATTGAGTCTCCAAAGATAAAACGCTAAAAACTACTCTAAACTTTCGTGCTTTCTAAGTCTCCCTGTGTGTACTCTCTCAAATCTGCATAAAACTTCTTCTAAAAACCTAAAATATACTATTTATGATATTTAAAATGAGTCTCTAATTTAATTAGAAAATCTGGTCGGCATCTGCTATGACTCACAGTTACGACTCGTAGTATGCCTTATGAGCCATAATCGGGCTTTCGTGGTCAACATCTTGCATTTTGGACTTCACTACTATGATATACCTCTATGAATCATAGTCTGTTCTACGACTTGTACTGCCTTCTCATAGTCCATATTTGCATTTGTTCGTCCAATCTTGATCAACACTGGAACTTGCTATGATGCCAACCTTTACAACTCGTAGAAGGGACTACGACTCGTATTTGGGGCTCGTATGTCTGAACTTCAAATTTTTAGACTTTATTTTTGAACACTGGAAGTACATACGAGACCATCTCTACGACTCGTAGACTGGACTACGACTTGTAGAGGGTCCCGTAAGTCCTAAAATTCAGCAAAATCTGCAAGTTTTCCCAAAATTGAGCCAACCTGTATTTCCTACAAAAACAAACACAAAAACACATAAAAGTCATAAAAGTCACTTTGAGAACAATATTCTAAATTTTATTCATTAAATGTACTGTATTTTGATAGTACATCAACACCCTCAACTTAGCATTATTGCTTGTCCTCAAGCAATGACTCAATCTAAATAGATAATAAAGCAAGGCATAGCAACCAACCCAAGCCAATACACCATATTCAAATGCAGCTCGTACTCATAACAAATTTTTTAAAACAAGATCATATATCTATTTAGCAAACCAAATCATATTAATACATTTGACAACACAACTATGACAAGTAAAGGAGTATCCACAATCCAGAATTCACAATCACTGAACGAGTAAAATATTGACAATAGAATGCAAATGCCCTCACAAGAAAGAAGTCCCTTTTTAACAATCAATGAAGATTTTAGAATTTAACCATGGGACTGTACAAACATACTCACTCTCATAAATAACATTCATGAATCATGACCCGTACTTTTGACTAATTGGGTTAGGATCACTTTAGGACTTTATCAGCTTATAACATAGGCTCATGGGCTTTGATATGTCATTTTGGACAATTAGTGACTAAAGGTCAACCTTGAACCATATGTTTTGACACTTTCACCTAGACACTCAATCATTTCCACCCTATTCTCCCTTTCTTCTTTATATTCAAGCTTTTCTGGGTATTTTCGTAACATTTTCAGCTTTTGCCTCATTTTCACATATCATTTTGCTTGTTCAACTCATTCTAAGGAATCTTTTTTTTTTTCTTTCACTTGGTATATGCTTTTCCTCTTTTTCTTTCTATTCCCAACTCACCACCTCATTTTTACTATTTTACCCCTATAATAGCCACCCTCAACTTATGCTTTTAGCCTATATCGAAGTGCACAATATCTATTCCCCAAACTAGGGCAACTTTTGGTAGCCACCCTCAAATTAGGTTTTTTTTTGCCTATATCAAGGTTCACAATGTTCAAGGATAGACCAGGTCCAATCTCAAGGTACACTAAAGAAGGCTGGGCTAATCAGGCTTTAAGAAAGAAATAATACATATAAGGCTCGAATATTTGGAACAAGGGATGAATTTCTCATTTGGTTGGTCATTTAAGGTCAAAGTGGACTAATGAACAAGGGCCTAAGATCCTTTCCTAGTCCACATAATCTCCAGTCCAACTTAAAGTAATAGTAAAAGTTCTGAATTAGCAAACAATGCAAGAACATAACAAAATCAGCTCACACACACATTGCATTGTATACATAGCCAACAAAAACTCACAACTCAAGCTTCATGTATCAAATTTCCCTCACTTAATCAGAACAAATATTTCCAAATCATTCAATGATACATGATTGCAATATAACAACTACTCAAAAATTTTGATGGTACCAGTTTTCAAAATATTTCATAAAACATCAAAAAAGCGATACATGCCATAAGTTCAACTACTATATACTACAAATATTATCTAAGACATCCTACACATGTCGATTTAACAAAAATTAAATATCCACGAGAAAAAAAAACACAGGAAAGAAAACCAC
The DNA here is from genome assembly GCA_011800125.2 of Solanum clarkiae. Classification (NCBI taxonomy): domain Eukaryota; kingdom Viridiplantae; phylum Streptophyta; class Magnoliopsida; order Solanales; family Solanaceae; genus Solanum; species Solanum clarkiae. The sequence goes on from JAABOM020105147.1 coordinate 21,236, forward strand.
AGAATCAAAATTTGGGGTAGATATGGACTAAAAGCTACTCAAACTTTACCCCACCCCATCGAAAGAAATGTACGTTTTCCTCAATGTACAATATCAAAATAAATACAAGGGGTCCAAAAACAAACACATCTTGGTGCTTAAGCACCAGACTCTAGATGCCTATGATCATCTCCCTCCGACAGGGTAGTCTGTGCCATAGTCGCATTGGATGAGCCAATACCCATCAATCTATCTTTCTCCTGGGCTTGTCTCCTCTCTTCTTCTTCTTTTGATTCCCTCAAGATTCACATTAGCTCATCCTCTGCTACTGCGTCATCAATCTCGGAGGTTTTCTGATGCACCTGCTGCTCTATATCATCACCCTATACAAGGGGTCTCTTCCTGCGGGAACGGTGTGCTTGATCCTTTGAAGTAAAGGGATCAAATAGTGGCTCCTATAAAGGTGTAGATTCAGGAACTGTAACAGGAACCGCTAATAAAGAAGTTAAGTCAGCCTTAAACTTTGCTAACTCCTAATGAAAGGATAACAAGTCTGAAAGCCGGGCCTCGGCTAGTCTCTTCTGTACCCGATCCTCAAAGGCATCAACGCGTGCATCCATCATAGTAATACACATATCAATTGTGGAAATGGTGAATGCCTTGTATCGAGCCTCCAAATCCTCAACTGTCTACTGGACCCACGGCCTAATTTGCTGCATGAATCAAGACAATTGAGCCTTAACATGTGATAACCTCTGCACTATGGCTTGAAAAGAAATCACAGACACGTGAACCATGCCCAGTGTGGAAACCTATGATGTAGAAGCCTCTGGTACAAGTGTAGCTGAAATGGGACCCCGCTTAATATTAACTGCCTCAAGCTGCTGAGGTATATCATCAGTAGTAGCATCTAATGAAGTGGTAGGGGTAGTCATCAAACTCTCAACCTATGGCTCTGGCATAAATGGATCAGGCATAGGAGGAGCCTATCCCCTCTGAAATGCCACGGGGTTCTCATCAGCCTTTATCAGGCTGGGATATATACAGTGGAGGGCCACAACTAAAGGAGCTATATGAAGTGATAACTCCACCTTTGGTGCTAGGAAGATTTTACAGACCAGAATCTTGAATGGTATGCATGTGGTCCTCCTGGCATCGACTCATGGATTTTCTCAGGTACAAGTCGCACCCAATCAATGTCATAGCCAGCTAAGATGTTGGCTACCAAAACCGCTCTCTACGATGTAAGCACATTATCTGTGAAAGTTGGTTAGATGTGAGATCTGAAAATGGCCCACCAAACTTGGTGGGGAAGGAAAGGGAAGCCTTCATAATAGACTTTGAGTGTGAAGTGACCCAGACAGGCTCTGGACCATACTCAACAGTCTGTCCGACAACCTGTCTCAAAAGCTCTGTCCTCTGTGCCGTATTATTCATAATCATAGCTGTCCTGATCTGTCTTAATCTATGATCAAACTCATCTATAGAACTTTGTGCTTGGTACGTAGGACCAAATACTACATGACAGATCATCTCCTCTGATATATCGACTCGTGGTCCTCTCATTGACAAGCACTTTAGACTCATCGAGAGTTTTCTTCCCTTTGGGATGACCATGAAGTATAGTGGTTGCATAGGCTGTGTAAAATTCCCATACCATGACTGGAATAACGATCAATCTTAGCAGTCAACAATATGAGCCCATGTCGTGTCATAACGTCCTCAAATCCTAGGACATGGCTCAATGTAGTATCAATCAATTAGGGCTCCTCATAAATTGACCATACGATCTTTCCTTGCCCCTTTGACTATAGGCCCTCAGCAAATATAGTCTTTATGCCCTTGACACTGCATCAACGAGTTCTAGGATTTGCTGTTAAAGAAATAGATGGGGCAACCAAGGACTATGCATCTCCTCTAACCTGAGAGGACTCTTTGGAACTAGACTCCGTGCCTAAAAGAGTCATCTGTGGTGTACTCTGCTCAGACACATCCCCATTTCCCTCCTCAGATTAGGAGGGATTATCATCTCGAACCTGAGTCTGAGCAGCTCTTGCAGCAGCCCCATTTTGAGGCACCTCACCCTTTAGGTCTAGATGAACATTAAGAGCCTCAATTGATGCATTCACTTGGGTCTGATTTTCATCCGAGTGCTCAGTATCCGTAGGTTTATCAACAAGTTTCCTCTTGAAGGCTTTAATTACTGCACATTTACCTTTAGGGGCCATGATATCTGAAAACAATATTAAGTAAACCATAATTAGCCCCAAAAAATCAAAAAATGAATGACAAGAACAAAAGAACATAAGATGAAGTAACTTGGATCAGCTGCAGTAAGCTATTATTAGAGCCAGGTAATGCTCGTAGTTAAGACTACGAGTCGTACTGTGGTCTCGTGAACTAGGGGTGCATGATAATATTAAACACTGGAACTACATACAAGACACAATTAGGACTTGTAGCTATGGCTATCGGTTATAGACTGGTTTCGTATGAGGTGCCAGGGACCAAAGTTATGACAGGTATGAGTCCACAAAACCTAACTATGGTTCATAGAGGAATCTACGACTTGTAGGTGAGTCTCGTATGATGAGTACAAAGGAATTCAAAGTCACTATCACTTCCTACGAGTCATAGAAAACTCCCACAGCAAGAAGGAATGGGTACTTGAAACACCTCACTCACCACACGGACCCTAAAAACAATTCAAAAATAGCCCTAAAAGCATTAAAGCAGGTCATGAAACACTCACATTAGAAGCATATGACCCACTCCCGAAACATCATCTCAAAACATCAAATTTTCCCCATCAACAAAGAATATAGCAATGAATACTCAATCAAGTCAATCTTCCCTAATTTATTCAAGCATAAACTCATATCAGCATTCCTAGATCACACAAAACAAGATCATTCAATCAAACTCAGAATTGATTTGAGGAAATGGTTTAACAAGTACAACAAGAGTTTAGTAACCCAAGATTCCAACTACTTCACCATATCCCAAATACTGTCATGCTCTTATGATATAGAAAATCTGAACATTCATATCCCAATAACACCTATTTGATCAACAAAGAACATGGTAACATGATAATCCAACTATAATAACACAAAAAAATCATTCTTCTTATGGCTAACAGAAGTAATATCACTCAAAGCACCCCTAGTTCCTTCTTCTCAATATTAACACAAATGGGAATCCCATGCTTTGGTGTGCTTTTCAATTTCAATAATCAGTCCACCCATTCAAACCAAAGCAAGTTTTGAAGTTAAAATAAACCAAGGAACATTCTAATGAACTGAAGAAAGAAAACTAAGAAGAATGATGCCCAAAACCCTAGCCGCTGGAATTTCTGGCCGGAAATGGGGTTTAAGTGTCAAAAAATTAGTCGAGAAAAGGCTTAGGGAAGAGATTAGGAAAATCGCGGGGTAATTAAGGTTAAACAATAGGTTCAAAGTAATTTTGACCCCTTTTATAGTTTACCGAGTCACGGTTAAAATGCACCAGGTTGGGTCTATGAAACCCTGACTATGAGTCGTAGCTTGAGCTACGACTTGTAGGTCTTGGTCTCATAGATCATCCAACATTTAGGAAAATTTTAAAACATACCTGGGCACCACGAACACCATTCACGTCTCACAGCTTCGAGCACGAATCGTAAATTAGCTCGTCGTTGGAGTGCCAACTTCACCTAACCAATGTAACTTTCTACGAGATAGGACTACGAGTCGTAACATGTAATACAACTCGTAGGCCTGGTTATAAAAACTGCTTCAGCTGCAAATCTCTGTAATTTTGCAATTTTTTTCAACACATGCACATTCTTTCCAAAACACACCATTATCTCAAAATACAACCAGTCCAATATAAAAAAATAACAATCAACACACAATCAAAACAGTACTTAAGAATCCACAAAATGAACATGAACTTAAAAACAAGAAAAATATCAAAACCTCTTGGGTTGCCTCCCAAGTAGCGCCTGATTTAATGTCATGGCACAACTTAGTCACCTTGAATGCTTAAAATTCCTCAACAACCCAAACTTCACTTTTTAGTTCATTCGGATTCTTCATAGATTGGCGAATGTCAGAAACTACTTCTGCATCATTCACCCTAAACCTGAGTTGACTGGAGTCCATATCCACCAGGGCTCTCCTTGTGTCCAAAAATGGTCTTCCCAAGATAATACGGACCTCAAAATCAACTTCACAATCAAGAATTACAAAATTCGCAAGG
>JAABOM020105158.1:0-67141 GCA_011800125.2 Solanum clarkiae
GAAAAGGCGGATTTGGTGGCATACCAACTCAAAAGGGTATCCCAAATATGGTATGATCAATGGAAGGGTGAGAAGGGGATTGGTAATGTGGTAATTTGGGAGGAGTTCAAATTATCCTTCCTTAAACGGTTTTTCTCGATTGAGCTTAGGGAAGAAAAGTTGGTAGAGTTTATGAACTTGAAACAAGGTGCTATGAGTGTGAGGGAGTATACCCTCAAATTTAATCAGCTTTCAAAGTATGCTCCCCATTTATTGGCTGATCCTAGCTCTAGGATGAATAAAGTTGTGGTGGGGTCTCCGACTTGGTGAGTGAAAAATGTCAGTCCACCTTTCCAATTAGTGACATGGACTTGTCTCGGTCGATGACTTTTGCCGAGCAAATAGAGGAGGAAAAGTTGAGAAAGAAAAGGGGCCTGAGGCTAAGAGGGCCCGTTTTGAGGGTAAGTTCCAAAAGGGTGCTAGATTTTATCAAGGCCAAGGACCTCCTCATGCAACTAATAGGGGGTTTGCCAATGACTTCCCTAGGCCTCAAGATATTAGTGGTGTGGCTCCTATTGATGGGTGTCCTAGATGTGGAAGGAATCGTAGAGGCCTATGTTTGAAAGATTCGAATGCATCCTTTGGTGGTGGGGAGCTTGGGCACAAGAAGGTAGATTGTCCAAGAAATTGTGTCAAGGCCCAGGGTGCTAATGCGGTTCCATTGGGTAGAGGTGGTCCTCAAGGTGGTGCCCCAAGGCACAATCGGTTTTATACTCAACATGGGAGACAAGGGGTTGGTGAGGTCCCCGATGTTGTTACCGATATGTTGAAAATTTGACTTCGATGTGTATGCTTTGATTGATTTGGGTACCACTCTTTCCTTTGTTACCCCTTTTGTTGCTAAAAAGTTCCATGTTGTTCCTGAGGTGTTGCATGAGTTATATGAAGTGTCTACTCCTGTTGGTGCCTCTATTAGTACTAGGAAAATTTATAGAAATTATCCTATTTACATTTTGCATAAGTTGTTGCCTTGTGATCTTGTTGAATTAGACATGGTAGATTTTGATGTCATTGTTGGGATGGATTGGTTGCATGCATACTATGCTTCTATTGATTGTAGAACCCGTAGAGTCAAGTTTCAATTCCCAAATGAACCCGTCCTTGAGTAGGAGAGCCAAGATGTGGTGGTCAAGGGTAGATTCATTTCATATATTAAAGCCTGTAAGTTGATTTTTAAGGGGTGTCTTTACCATCTCGTGAGGTTTAAAGATGTGGAGTCCAAAGTCCCTTCCATAGAGTCAGTTTCAGCTGTAAATGAGTTTCTTGATGTCTTCCCAAATGACCTTCCCAGTGTTCCTCCCGAAAGGGAGATAGATTTTGGCATAGACTTCCTTCCCGATACTCAACCTATCTCCATTCCCCCTTACCGTATGACCCTGGTGGAGTTGAAGGAGTTAAAAGAGCAATTGAAAGATTTGTTGGAGAAGAGATTTATTAGACCTAGTCAATCCCCTTGGGGTACCCTAGTGCTGTTTGTGAAAAAGAAGGATGGGTCACTTAGAATGTGCATTGACTACCGGCAACTCAATAGGGTCACTATAAAGGATAGATATCCCCTTCCAAGGATTGATGACTTGTTTGACCAATTGCAAGGGGATAGCTTCTTCTCTAACATTGATATTCGGTCTGGGTACCATCAAGTAAGGGTGAGGGAGTGTGATATTTCCAAGATGGCTTTTCAGAGTAGATATGGGCATTATTAGTTTGTTGTGATGTCGTTTGGGTTAATCAATACACCGGCAATATTCATGAACCTAATGAATAGGGTCTTCAAACCCTACCTTGATTCCTTTTTTGTGGTCTTCATTGATGATATTTTGATCTACTCACATACTAGGGAGGAGCATATGGGTCATTTGAGAGTTGTGTTGCAAAGGTTTAGGGAGGAGAGATTGTATGCTAAATATGAAAAGTGTGAATTTTAGTTGAAAGAGGTTGCATTCTTGGGTCACATGGTGTCAGGGGATGGTATTAAAGTAGATCCTAAGAAGACCGATGTGATTAGAAATTGGCCTAGACCATTGACCCCATCGGATATTAGGAGTTTCTTGGGCCTTGCCGGTTACTATAGAAGATTTGTGAATGGGTTCTCCTCAATTGCATCCCCTATGACCAAATTGGCTCAAAAGAAGGTTAATGTCATGACCCAAGCATGGGGCCTAAATGTGACCGGCGAATGGGGAACCTGAAGGGACCCCAAACAAGCCTCATAGCATATCATTACACATCCTTGGTCGCGGAAGCCATATAAAACAACATAAGAAGCATGAACAAGGGGAATTAGGACTAAGGGGAGAGAGAGAGAGAGAGAGAGAGAGAGAGAGAGAGAGAGAGTTTAATACTTAAATAACTTAGATGAGTCAAAGGTCAAACATAATACATAACTTGTCCAACAACACCTCTAATTATAGATACTTAGCGAGGGCAAAGAAAAAGCAATCGGGATTACCCTCATGGTCATAAATATACAATAAATGAAAGAGAGTCTTAATTCATAACTTAAGAGAATAGTCATTGTCCCCAGAATGGAGGACTCACCAAGGCTAACTTGAACAATCCGTCTAGCGACGCGTAGAATCAATAGGAGTTCCGGTTCCTACATGGTAACATCATGTAGGCATAGTGCATGGGTTAGTATGTTTGAATGTACGAAGTATGTGGGATACAACGCTAGCAAGAGATAGGTAACATAATCAAAATGCATAATTATAAGCAAAGGATAGATATAATATCAATATGGCATGCATGCTCAATGCTTAAGGTAAAACATGCTAGTAAATCATGATCAAGGAATATAAACTCAATATGAGAAACATACTCAAACCCTTTTGTATCAACCTTCATGAAATGGTCCAAATTACCCCCACTTACCTTATGGTATAACCTTTTTGGAGAGTGTTATCAATACCCCTACTGTACGATATTATCTTTTAGATAAGTAGTATAAGACGTCCCCTACTTTACGATATCATCTTTTGGGTAGAAAATGTGATTCATTCTATCTTACGGCATGACCTTTTCAATAGTATTTCCATACCTTATGATATGATCTTTTCGGTAGGAACCATTAAACACTCTACCTTATGGCATGGCCTTTTCGGTAGGAAATATTAAATACTCTACCTTATGGCATGCCTTTTTGGTAGGAATCAATAAAACTAGCTCATTAAGCCATTACATTCAAATCATAAAGAAAGAACTCTTCATTTTCCAAAGAACACAACAAACATAAGAACCCAACAACAACATACAATACCATAGGTACTTCTCCATGAAAATAATTCATACAGACATCTCTATCATCACCACAAGGTCATCGTATATCTACACTTCCTCTCCTCATTATACATCATATTCCTACAATTATCTCATCATTATTTTATCATCATATAATCATCATAACACCATTCAACTCATATGACATGCATTGGACCTTCAATTCCTTAAGAAACCATAGTCGGACATTTTATCAAACACCTGGTGGGTGTGTAATGGGGTAAAAGACCATGCAATTTAGAGATGAAATAATGCAATAAAATATATTGTAAAACCATCAATCAACACCTTACAATACCCTCAAGACATTCACATCAAAATCCCTCATCAAATTCAACATTACATCCAAGATTTGAAGCTCAAAAGATGCTAAAACAACCATACTTTCATGAACTAAAATCACTATGCAGTAAATTTCTCAATATACAAGACTCACATATAAAATCAACTTTAAATCATGCAATATTAGTAAAAGAGGGTTTAGGCACCATTGGTGGAAGGACCCAATGGTTCAACACCACATACCTTAGCTTTTGTGAAGTTCTTGAAAAAGAACTTAATGGAGATTTGAAGCTTGGGTGAGATCCTTGAAGAAATCCTTGAGATTGGCCTTGAATTTAGGGTGAAATATGATCTAAGTATTTGAGAGGATATTGGGGAATATTGAGGATGATATGAGGGTGAAATAAGGCTAAGTGTAGGTAAAAACACGTATAGGAACCCTTGGGCCCAAAACTTGAAAGTCATGGACCAAAATCAAAAAAATGGCAAAAACAACACTGGTCCGCGTCGCAGGGGCGAGCGGATGCTCACTGAAAATCTGCATTGTCTACACAAATGAGTTTTACGAAAATGAGCATAAATTCTTCGTCCAAACTCAAAATTAGGTGAAATAAAGTGTGTTGGAAAGCTAATTTAAAGGGCTTTAATTTGGTAAGTCATGCGCTACTCAATTCTTTGTGTGCTAAGTGATATACCCCTCCAAAGTTGACCCTCCTAAATAGTATTTATTATGACTTTTGAATTTTGAACGGTTGCTCTAAAATTCGGGTTAGACCAATTCCTCACTCAATTTGACCCTCTAAGCAAGAATATGAAGTCAAGTTTTTGAAATAATGAATGAATTTTTAGATATATGGAAATTATGATTCTGGGCACTTCTGAGGCATATTTTCAGGCACTTTTTGGCATCATTATAGTTAAGTTTGTGTGGATCGATAAATGTGAGAGAATCTTCCAAACATTGACGGATAGACTTGTGTCTGCTCCTATATTGTCACTACTGGATGGGCTTGAGGGTTTTGTTGTGTATTGTGATGCATCTAGAGTTGGTTTGGGTTGTGAGCTAATGCAAAATGGTAAGATTATAGCCTATGTTTCTAGGAAACTCATAGTGCATGAAAGGAATTACCATACTCATAACCTTGAATTAGCTGTCGTGGTGTTTGCATTAAAGATTTGGTGTCATTATTTGTATGGGGTGCATGTTGATGTCTTCACTGATCATAAGAGCCTCCAATATATCTTCACTCAAAAAGATCTCAACTTGAGACAAAGGTGTCTAGAACCTAATAATGACTATGATATAAGTGTGCATTATCATCCGGGTAAGGCAAATGTAGTGGCGGATGCATTAAGTAGGGTGTCTATGGGTAGCCTAGCCCATGTTGATGGTGGTGATAGGGAGATGGCTAGAGCGGTGCATAGACTGGCTAGATTAGGGTTATGTTTGAAGAAGTAGGTGATGGTGTTGTTGTTGTTGATGGTTCTGAATCTTCCTTAGTTGATGAGATGATAGCGAAATAAGATCTGGACTCCTCCTTTCTTGAATTGAAGGCCTTGGTGAAAGAGGCCAAAGTTGAGGTTTTCTCCCAAGGGGGAGATGGTGTCATTAGGTACCAAGGTAGGTTTTGTGTTCCTTGTGTTGATGCTTTGAGGGAGAACCTTCTTGATAAGTCCCATAATTCTTCTTATTCTATCCACCCTAGTTCCACCAAAATGTATAAACACTTGAGGGATGTGTATTGGTGGGGAGGCATGAAGTGGAACATTGCCGAATTCGTTTTCGATTGCCATAGTTGTTAACAAGTCAAATCCAAATATTAACGATCGGGTGGACTAAACCAAGATATAGAGATTCCTGCTTGGAAGTGGGAGGTAATTAATATGGATTTTGTGGTTGGGTTTCCCAAGACTAGGAAAGGTTTTGATTCTATTTGGGTGGTGGTTAATAGGATGAAAAAATCGGCTCACTTTCTACCAGTTATGACCACATATGGGGCTGAAGAGTATGCAAGTTTGTACATCCATGAGATAATAAGGTTGCATGGGGTTCCTTTGTCCATCATATTAGATTGTGGTTAATAATTCAATTCACACTTTGGAGGTCTTTTCAAAGGGATCTTGATACAAAAGCTCACCTTAGTACAGCCTTCCACCCTCAAACAGATGGCCAAGCCGAAAGAACCACTCAAACCCTTGAAGATATGCGTAGGGCATGTGTATTAAAGTTGAGGGGTAGTTGGGATGACCACCTTCCTTTGATTTAGTTTGCATACAACAATAGCTACTACTCTAGCATCAGTATGGCTCCTTTTGAGGCTCTTTACGGGAGACGATATAGATCACCGATTGGTTGGTTTGATGTTGGAGAGGTGACTTTATTGGGATCGGATCTGGTTATAGAGGCTCTTGAGAAGGTTAGAATGATTAGGGAAAGGTTGAGAACAGCCCAAAGTCATCAAAATCATATGTAAATCTGAGAAAAAGAGACCTTGAATTCAAACTGGGTGATTGGGCATATTTGAAGGTTTCTACAATGGAAGGTATGGTCCGTTTTGGTAAAAAGGGAAAGTTGAGTCCAAGGAATGTTAGTCCTTATGAGGTGATGAAGAGAGTTGGCAAGGTAGCTTATGAGTTGAAGTTGCCTAGGGAAATGAATTTGGTTCACCTGGTGTTCCATCTCCCTATGTTGAGAAAATGTATTGGTGATCCTAATGTTATTATGCCTCTTGATATTGTGGGTGTTGTTGATGATAACTTGACTTATGAGGAGGTCCTGATTCAGATTTTGAATAGACAAGTGAAGAGATTGAGTAACAAGGAGGTGGCATCCGTTAAGGTCCTTTAGAGGAACCAACAAATCGAAAGTGCCACTTGGGAGGCCGAAGCAGACATGCAAAAGCAGTATCCATATCTTTTCCACTCCACTCAAGCCTTAGGTACTAATTCTAAGTTCCTAATGTGATTTCAAGTCTTATGTTTCAGCCCCTATGTCATTCAAATGCATTCATGTTTAAGTTGGCAAGTTATGATGATTTTACACTTATGTTGAGATTTGGAAAATGGTGTTTTAAATGTAGTATTGCATTTTAGTGGGAGCTGGTGTATTTATGATCATTCTTGTCTTGTACATCTCTTTTACATTCAGGGATGAATGTTCCCAAGGGGTAGATATTGAAACGACCCCAGAAAGTGACCAAAAACGTGCCTCGAAATACCCAAACTTTTAAATTCCATATATCTCAAAATCCGTTTTTTATTTTGAAAAGTTGACTTCACATTTTTGTTCAGAGGGTTAAAGTTAGGGGGAATAGGATCTAACCCTGATTTTAGAATATCCGTGTCAAAATTCAAAATTTCCAAATGTCGATTTCCAGAGAGGTTTTCGCGTCGCCTCTGCGACACGCCTCTGTGTTAATTTGAGACCTTTTTTAGTTCAGTCCAAGACTTCTATACCTTGGGCCTAAGTGTTCCCAAATGTAATTTTACCTATACTTTGCCAAATTGCACCCTTATATCATCCAAAACATTTCTCAATACTCGCTTAAACACTTAGTCATATTTTCATTCCCCAAACTCAAGTCCCAAACCCTTATCCCAAGCTAAGGTTTTCCTTCAAGGTTCTTCTTCAAGCTTCAAGTCTCCATCTCTATTCTTCACCAAGTTCATCTCTAAGCGAAGGTATGTGGGTTTCTTTCATGGGTTCCTTTCACCCATGATACCCAAGCCTCCTATTACTCAAATTGCATGATTTAAAGTTGATTTTCAAATTGGTCTTGATTATTATGAAATCACTACACACTATGTTAAAGCTATATAAAGTTATGACTGTTTTGCCGTGTTTTGATCTATAAATCTTTGATCTGTTGTAAGATTTGAGATGGTGTTTTGATATATATTACTTGAAGGTGTTGCAAGGTATTGATTGATGGTTTTACAATGGATTTTCTTGCATGATTTCATCTCTATGTTTCATGGTTTTATACTAGCATTACACACCCTCTAAGTGTTTGATAAAATGTCCGGATGTGGTTTCTTAAGGAGTTAAAAGTCTAAAGCATGAGATATGATATGACTGACTATATGATGATGAAAAAAATGAGCTTATGTATATGATATGTATTCTATATGAAGTGTTACAAATAGACCATACGGAATCGGGGGGAAAAACTAAGGGCCCAGATAACCTTGCAGGGGGTTAGTACCTGGATAGCCAATCAAGGGGCTAGTGCCTTGATAATCGAGGTAGGGGTTTCTACTCATCAACCGAGGTAGGGTTTTGTACTCTTCAACTGAGGTAGGGGCTTGTACTCATCAATCGAGGTGGGGGTTTGTACTCATTAACCATGTGGGGGGTTTGTACTTCGCCACCAGGGTGATAAAGTGAGATTATCATCAACTATATGAGGGGTTTGTACCACACCGCCAGGGTGATAGGGTGTGATCATTATCAACCAACCAAGGGGTCTGTACTTTGGAAATCTAACTTGGTTTATTCTACACATATGATACCCTATATAAACATGAGTTGTTTAAGCATGTTTTACTTGAGCATTGAGCATACATGTCATATTTTATATGATGTCTTTTGCCTATTATTATGCATTTTAATTATGATTTCTATCTCTTATTGCATTCCATCCTATATACTCAGTACATTCAAACGTACCAATGCTTACTCTATGCCTACATGATATCACAATATAGGAACCAGTGCCCAACTTGATCATCATCTTTCTCCAAGTGGCTAGTTCGGTGCTATTCAAGCTAGTTGGTGAGTCCTCCGCTTTGGGGACCTTAGTCTATGTTGCTCTTATTATGTATTGAGACATTTTTCCTTATGTTTTATTTTAACTATGAGGGTGAGCCCGGTTTTTTTATCTTGGCCCGCGCTCTTATCTATGTATTAAAGGTGTTTGTTGGACGTGTTATGTGTCTATGATATGAGCATGACTCTTGTTTCTTGATTATGATGTTATGCAAGCTTTTCCCTTAGACCCATTGCCCCCTATTCTTACTCTTTCATGTTGTTTATATGCTTCCGCAACCTATGGTTTCTAGAGATATTCTATGAGGCTTGCTTGGAGTCCCTTTCGGTTCCGCTTATACCGTGTCACGTCTAGGCCCTAGGCTTGTATTGTGACAGCCTTGGAACCCACCTTCAAATCGAGCCCTCTTGGACTCACCAACCCTTCTCTTCCTAAGCTTTTCCCCCTCTAGTTGTTCGGCATATGTCATGAGGCGGGACAAGTCCATATCACCTATTAGCATAGCGGTACAACACTCCTTATTCACGAAGTCGGATACACGCAACACAAATTTGTTCATCCTTGAACTTGGCTCAGCAACCAATTCTGGGGCATACTTGGAGAGTCTTTTGAACACGAGGGCATACTCCCTCACACTCATAGACCGTGGCTTTAGATTCATAAATTCCATCATCTTTACCTCCCTTAGCTTAATAGGAAAGAACCGGTTGAGAAATACCGCTTTAAATTCCTCCCAAGAGATAGCATCACCATTCCCCTTCTCCATCTTCTATTGAGTGAACCATATTTGAGCCACCCCTTTGAGTTGGTAGGCTGCCAACTCCATTTTTTCTTCCGACTTAACCCCATAATGGACAACACCTTATACACCTCATTAATGAATTCTTGGGGGTCCTCATCCACCGTGGATCCATGGAACTCCGGTGGGTTCATCCTAGTAAAATCCCTTACCATTGAGGCCAGAGTAGGAGCATGAGGGGATTGGGCCCCTTGGTTGATTTGGTTGGTCAAGGCATGAGCCAACATGGAAATAGCATCTCGGGTGTACGGGTTCTTCTTCCTCTTGGAATCGACATGATCTAGAATAGAAAAGAACATTCGCTGGGCAAAAGCCTTACCTTAACTTCTATAGCATGACATAGATCATGAAGACGTGAAATATTTCCTAAAATGTCTGATATCCTCTTACTCGAAGTTGCGATGCACTTTACAACCATGCATAAGACTCTAATCGATGTGATGTGTTGGATTATGAGTTCCATTAATAACCTAGTGCTCTGATACCAAGTTTTTCATGACCTAAGCCTAGTGTCTAGATGTGACACGGCAAATAGGAACCCGAAGGAGACCCAAACAAGCCTCTTAGCATATCAACTATGCATCCTTGGTTGCAGAAGCAAAATAAACAACTACAACAACAACATTACCCCAGTGCCTCAAAGGCTCCCGCCCATTGCGGGGTAAGGGGAGGTCGGATGTACGCAGCCTGACCCCTATGTTTAAAAACATAGCGCGACTGTTTCCGGCAAAATAAACAACTACAAGAGATAATAAAAGGGAAAACGGGACTAAGGGAAGTCTTTGATATCATAGAAACATAGAGTTTCAAGCTTATACCATAAATACATCATAATATTCCAACAACACCTCTAAACTTAGAATAGAGCGGGGGCCAAGACACTTTCTGGGCTCACCCTCAGAATGTTAAATATTCAACATAAAGAAGTCTTAGAGATAGCAAGAGAAAGTACATAGTGTCCCGAACTTGAGGATTCACCAAGATTATCTTCGAATAATTTCACTAGCCACGTGGAGGATGATCAAGAGGAGCTCCAGTTCCTACATAGTGATATCATGTAGGCATAAAGTATGCATTAGTACATTTGAATGTACTAAGTATGTAGGATGCAATGCAACAAGACATAAGCCAATATAATCAAAATGCATAGCAATAGGCAATAGATAAGCATAATCTCAATATGGCGTGCACGATCATTGCTTGAAGTAAAAATGCTTGTAACCATTCAACTTGCATAGAACATCATACATATGTGGGAAGAGACCTCAACAGACAAATAGTAAGCCAAGCGAGCTACAACTTCGAATTCCAATGATTACCCCTCACCGGTAAAGAGGTGGTCTACTTGCCAAGGTAAACCATACTTCACTTTATGGGAGCGATCTCCATTTCAGAGAAGTTACCTTCTTACGGGAACCCATCCCATTTCGAAAAGGATTTTATGACAAACTTCGCCTTACGAGAGCCTGCCCATTTTGGGAAAAATTTCAAGAGAGAGTGTACTAAATAGATCCACTTGTATAGCAAGGGTATAACGTAATCCTATATTGGCACATAATTCAACGAAAGAGACCAAACCCTCCATCCATCAGTGCTAAGTTTAATCCCACGGAATACATATAATTCATACTTTAATAGCTTGCAATAAACATGGAATCATGACATGAGCAGTTCTTAAACATACTTGACCTCTAATTGTGAGCCTAACTTGAAATATGAGAATTGATCATCATTAAACATTACCTTTGCATTAACATCAAAAGCTCACAAGAGGTAACATCTTAAAATAGGGCTTAACTTCATACTTGTATAATCATAGACAATGTCATGAATTGATAATATACTTGATAGCCCATATTCATCATGAAGTCACTTGACTTTTAAAACATGTAATTACCTTGAGAATTCTTGACTTGACATTTTATCAAACACTTGGTGGGTATGTAATGCTTGTTCAGAATCATGTAATTCAAGAGTGAAATCATGTGAGAAAACTCAATGCAAATCAACCCACCAACATATTGCAAAACATTCATGTGAGATACCTTGAAATCCATCATCAAATCTCATTATAGATCATAGTTTCTTAGCTCAAAACATACATAGTCTCAATAGACAAAACCAACTCATAATATAAGCTTTAGATAGATAGATATACATATTTAATGAACATTTCATAAAACCCCAATATATTTCATACTTATAATCTATAATAAAAGATACTCATAGATAATACAACTTGAAAACATGCAATTTTCATAAAATAGGAAGATTGGGCTCCATTGGTGAAAGGAACCAATGGATGAAACCCACATACCTAAAACTTGGGTTTTCTTGATGTAGACTTGAAGGAGACTTGAAGCTTTAATGGAGTTATTGAGATCCAAAATTAAGCTTGGGATGCTTGAATTTGGATGAAATATTTGGTTAAGTGTTTGAGAGAGTTTTGAGAGGGCCTTAAGTGATATAGAGTTGAAAAATGACTAAGTATAGGTGTATTCACGCATAAGTGTGCATGGGGCTATGACCCTAAGGCTCTTGGGCTGGAATGAAAAACTAATGAAAAACTTAAAACTGGTCCGCATCTGGTCCACAACGCTGACCCATTACAGAGGGAAAACTAACACTGATTCGCTCCCATTCCACGTCTCGTTCTGGTCATAGATACACACTGGATAAGAAAATTCTGCGAAAATGATTTTTCGCTATGGGTCCTCTGAAATCGGGGTTATACCCATTTCCAACTCAATGTTTCCCTTTGATCATGAATATGAAGTCAAATTTTTGATATCATACATGGATTTGAGATATATCGAAATTATGATTATGGGCATTTCAAAAAAACATTTTTGGGGCATTTCAGTTAACTTTGTGTCTGCTGGTAGTGGTGGTAACACAATAGCTCCAGTCACCTCCATAGCCATAGGATTCAGTTAGTATTGTTTCCACCGATAAGCATTGGCATAGAAATCCTAAGGTTGTGGAGCAATGTCCTCTAGAGGAGGTGGGTTCTCATTCTCACCATCCTTATTGGTCTTCCTGTTTAGAGATACATTGGTCATGTTATTGGTGTTGTCTTGCGCCACTCTCCTCAATGTTTTGTGCATCTTTGGGTCAAATGGAGTTAAAGAATTGTTTTGACTCTGGGTGTTGGGCATACACTACCCTTACACCCTGAAAAAGAACAAAAACAACAAACAAAAGTAAAATATGGGAAATAAGGATTAACATTCGAATTACTATGAATCAACTAAGTCTAGTTGTATTCCCCGGCAATGGTGCCAAAATCTTGATGTCACCTAAGTTACACCTCCTTCTAGAGAATAAAGTGATTGCTGTGAAGAAACAAAATCTAACCAAGGTTAAGGTCAAACCCATAGGAAATACGTAGACTCAAGAGAATTTAATGATCGCAGTTCAAGTAGTTAACCAACGTACTTTCCCTAATGGGGGTTTTTGTAATAATCAATGGAAAATAAAACTAAACTAACACAAGAGAGAAATCAATATAGAGAGAAACTAAGGTATTGTGTTCACAATGATTCCCAACTAAGTATCACTGGATAACCTAATTCTTTTCTAGTGTATAGCTTGTAAGACAGTAAGTTATGCTCCCCAAGCCCTTTGGTCAAAGGTGAGAGGTGAATTTCACCATGTAACTTGGCCCATCTCCATATTTTGTATTGCTAACCCTTACCTATTAGTCCCAGTACAACCTTCCCTTAGCTCAGTTTGAATGATTAGACTAGAACACATCAATCGAATCCTGTTAATCCTTTTCCTATTCATTACTACCTTGGTTCATTCAGTGACACTAGGCGGGTCCTAATGTTGGCCACCACTAGAAAACTTGCAAAACAAAGATAGTTAATTATATATGCATACACATCTTCCAAGAATTATGAATTATCCAGTTTTACTTTATTATCACAACCCTAGTTGTAGATTTAGCTACACATGTTTTGTGTAGATGCAAGAATTATGGATTGAGAAAACATTATTGAACATTTACACATTAGAATTAAGAACAAGCAAATCCAACTTCAATAAGAAACACAAGCTTAAAGATGAAATTCAAACACAAGTATTCTCAAAGACTCTCCAATATAATCTCACAATTTTCTCTCTCTATTTACTGAGTTCCCTGAGTACTAGGCAAAAACTTCTGAAAAATAACCTAAAAAACCTATTTATAATAAGTAAAATATAAGTCCTAAACATAATAGGAGAACTGGTCGGAACGGCATACGAAAGGGGTTTACGGTCCATATTGCATTCCACAATCCCTAATCAGGGTATCGTACTCAACTGCTGAAAACTTGGACTTTGACTCTATGGTACCCCTCTATGACTCATAAAGTGGTTTAGGACCTGGAAAGGGGGTTTCGTCTGATAAACTTCAAAAAGTTCCAATCTCTGATCCTAAGGGCACGAACCATCTTCTACTACTCGTAAAACCTTCTACGGCTCATCTATATATTCGTAGAATTAACTTCAAAAAATAGTTTCTCACTAGAATTGTTCACGAAACCACCCTACAATTGATAGAATGATTTATGACCCGTAAAGTGTCTCGTATAATAGAGAAAATCAACAGCTTCTGCACTTTTTTCCAAAATCAAGGCTAACATGTAATCCTACAAATATACATACAAAAATACATAAAACCAAAATCACATTGAGAACATATGAAATTTCAAGTTTAAGCATCAAAAGTGTTGTATTTTGGCAGCTCATCATGGATTTAATGGCGAGTAGTAGGTGTTTTGCTCAACTTCTTAGGCTAAGTGTGTCCTCAACGATCTGCGTGTGATATCCTAGCTGATTCATATGAAATACCCTTATATCTTAGGTGATTTGGGTTACAAGTAATAGCTTATTCACTCAACATCAACTCATATAGTCAACAATCTAGACCCATTTGTCAAATTATTGCCCATATTTGCACATCCCCAACACCTTCCCTTGATAGCTACTTAATTCTACAATTAGAATTTGTTGGCTACACTTTACTTTGATTATTACACCCCTCAGATCCTAGAATTACTTGATCCAATGAGTCACTTTCGGCTTGAATAATGATTCCTTGTGGGATTGACCCCAACCTCTAAAGTTTGATTATTATGCTGATGATGACCACCCTTTCTGCCTTTAAGTAGTCGAGTTGAGTGATATCAGCATAGCAAAGTAGGCCACAAGATTGTTGATTGTCCCTATGTTCAAAACAAGGGTAAAGATGGTCATCTATAAGAACAAGGTACTCATGTTGATCAAAGGGTAAAAAAAGGCCAACAAGCGGGTGCTTCATGTCACAATAAATTTTATGCTCTTCAAGGAAGGAAAAGAGTGGATGAGGCACCCAATGTTGTTATCAATACGTTAAAGGCTTATGATTTTGATGTGTATGCCTTTTTGGATCCGAGTGCCACTCTTTCTTTCATTACTCCTTTTGTTGCTAATAAGCTTCATGTGTGTCCTGAATTGTTGTGTGAACAATTTGTGATGTCTACCCTCATTAGTGAGTCCATTATTGCTTAAAGAGTCTATAGGAGTTGTCCCATGTCTATATTGTATAAATTTTTACCTTGTGATTTTGTTGAGCTTGACTTGGTAGATTTTGATATCATTCTTGGGATGGATTGGTTACATGTATATCATGCTTCTATTGATTGTAAGCATGTCCTTGAGTGGAAAGGTCATAATTTGGTGTTTAATGGTAGGCTTATTTCTTGCCTTAAGGCCCAAAGATTGATTTCTAAGGGTTGCATTTATCATCTTGTAGGTGTTTTGGAATATTGAGTCTAAAGTCCCTCCTATCGAGTCGGTTTCAGTGGTCAATGAGTTTCATGATGTCTTTCCTGATAAGCTTCCCGGTGTCCTTCCCAAAAGGGAGATAGATTTTGGTATAGTCCTTCTCCCCAATACACAACCTATTTTCATTCTCCCTTATCGTATGGCCTCGGGGAAGTTAAAGGAGTTGAAGGATCAATCAAAAGATTTTTTAAAGAAGGATTTTATAAGGCCTAGTAATTCACCTTAGGGTGCATCGGTGTTGTTTGTAAGGAAGAAAGATGGATCACTTAGAATATGCATCGACTACCAACAACTCAATAAGGTCACTATAAAGAACAAGTATCTGTTGCCAAGGATAAATCACCTATTTAATCAACTACAAGGAGCTAGTCATTTTTCTAAGATTGACCATTGGTCCGGATACCATCAAATGAGGGTGAGGGAGTGTGATATTCCTAATATGGATTTTCGGACTAGATATGGATTTTTTGAATTTGTAGTGATGTCATTTTGCTTAACTAATGCGCCGGCGATATTTAGGGATCTTATGAATAGGGTCTTTAAACCCTACCTTGATATGTTTATTGTAGTATTCATTGATGATATTTTAGTTTACTCCCGAGCATGTAAAGCATTTGAGGGTAGTGTTGCAAGCTTTGAGGGATGAGAGGCTATTTGGTAAGTTTGATAAATTTCAATTTTGGTTGAAGGAAGTTGCATTCCTAAGGCATATGGTGTCGGGTGATGGAATTGAAGTAGACCCTAAGAAATTGGCCTAGGCCCTTGACTCCAACGAATATTAGGAGTTTCTTGGGCTTAGCGGGGTACTACCGGAGATTTTTGAATGGTTTCTTTTCAATTGCTTCCCCTTTGACTAAATTTACATAGAAGAAGGCAAAATTTGTTTGGACCGATAAATGTGAAAAGAGTTTTCAAACTTTGTAAGGCAAGCTTATATCTGCTCCTATTTTGGCTCTACAGGGAGGGTTAGAAAGGTTAGTGGTTTATTGTGATGCTTCAAGGGTTGGCTTGAGGTGCATATTGATGTAAAGTGGTAAAGTCATAGCCTATGCTTATAAGCAACTAAAGGTGCATGAGTGTGACTATCCCACCCATGATCTTGAATTAGCAGTCGTGGTGTTTGCTTTGAAAATATGGATTCATTATTTGTATAGGGTTCATGTAGATGTATTTACCGACCACAAGAGTGTCCAATATGTATTCATACAAAAGGTATCTTAATTTGAGGCAAAGAACGTGGTTAGAACTCCTTAAGGATCATGACATGAGTATGCACTATCATCACGATAAAGGTAATGTCTTGGCTAATGCTCTAAGTGGAGTATCCATGGAGAGTGTAGCTCATATTGATGATGGCAATAAGGAATTGGCTAGAGAAGTTCACCGTTAGCTAGGTTGGGAGTTCGATTGAATGAAGTTGAAAATGGAGGTGTGGTGGTTATTGATGTTCCAAATCTTCTTTGATTGAAGAGGTAAAATCCAAATAAGACCTTTATCTCGCCTTGCTAGAATTGAAAGCTTCGGTGAAGGATAAAGTGGAGGTTTTCCCCCCAAGAGGGATATGGTATCCTTAGATACCAAGGTAGGTTATGTGTTCCTAATATAGATGGGTCAAAGGATTTAATTTTGAAAGAGCCACATAATTTGTCCTACTCTATTCCCCCAGTTCTATAAAGATGTATACATACTTGAGGGAGGTATATTGGTGGAGTGGTACGAAAAGAGATATTGCCAAGTTTGTAGCCAGTTGCCGTAATTGCCAATAAGTCAAAGCCAAACATCAAAGGCTGAGTGGCCTAGTTCAAGACATAGAGATTCCTATTTGGAAGTGGGAAGAGATCAATATAGATTTTGTTATTTGTTTGCCAAAGACAAGAAAGTACTTTAATTCAATTTGGGTAATTGTTGATGGAATGACAAAATTGGCTCACTTCCTACCGGTTAAAAAAACCTATGGCGTCGAAGATTATTCCATGTTATATATTTATGAGTTAGTTAGGTTGCATGCTATACCATTCTCTATTATTTCAGATCGTGGTGCTCAATTCACTTCCAATTTTTAGAGATCTTTCCAAAAGGGTCGTGGTATCAAAGTTAAGTTTAGCATGGACTTTCATCCGCAAATGGATAGTCAAGCTGAAAGGACAATTCAAACTCTTGAGGATATGCTTAGTACTTATTTTTTTGAAGTTCAAGTGCAGTTAGGATGAGCATGTTCCACTCATTGAGTTTACTTACAATAACAGCTATCACTCTAGCATTGGAATGACTCCCTTTGAAGCTTTATATGGTAGGCGATGTAGATCGCCAATTGAGTTATTTGATATAGGGGGAAATTGCAATATTAGGCGCAGATTCAGTCATGGAAACTTTGGAGAAGGTGAGAATGATAAGAGAGAGATTGAAGATGGCTCAAAGTAGGAAAAAGTCCTACATCGATGTGAGGAGGAGAAATCTTGAGTTTAATCTTGACGATTGGGTATACTTGAAGGTCTCACCCATGAAGGGTGTTTTTCGGTTTGTCAAGTATGGAAAGTTAAGCCTAATGTTTGTAAGGATTATAGAATGTTGAGGAGAATTGGTAAGGTTGCCTCTGGAGATTAATATGGTTCATCCGGTCTTCCATATATCCATGTTGTGAAAGTGTGTCGGTGACCCTAACTCTATAATACCTTTGAAAGTCGTGGGTATTGTAGAAGATAACTTGACCTATGAGGAGGTCTCAGTGGAAATATTAGATAGGCAAGTGAAGAGGTTGAGAAACAAAGATGTAGAAGCCATCAAAGTTCTTTGGAGGAATCAACAAGTTGAAAGCGCCACTTGGGAAGTTGAAGCGGACATGAAGGAGCAATGCTCACTCTACTCAAGCAAAAAGTAATAAGTTAACTCCTATCTATGATTCCAAGTCTTGAATTTCAGCCCTTATATCATTTTTCCATACATTCATGATCATGGTAACAAGGTTTGGTGATTCTTATTATATATGTTCGAAACTTTTGCGAATGATGTTTAAGTGCATTAATTGCATTCACATTAAAGTTGTCTGATCACTCTTATTACGTATGTTTCTTTTACATTTAGGAATAAATGTTCCCAAAAGAGAGATATTGTAATGCCCTATATCTTAAGCTAAGACCCAAGTCCTTTCTCATATACGTATAGGCTAACTCAATAACTTCAAATATGGTGGGATAAATTTATAGGTATTCAAAGATGAGTACATGTGGTTTTAGGTCATAGGACATCTCTTACATCGAGCTAAGGCCAAAGGATTCCAATCGGCTAAGTTTCAATGTGAATTTGTATAAGGGTCAACTTCAAAGGGGCATATCTCTTAGTACATAATGAAGTAGGTGACCCACCACCTACCAAATTAAAGGTCTTTTCAATACATCCAATTTAACCTCATTCAGAGTTTGGAGTAAGAAGTTATGACCGTTTTACTGAAGCCTATCTGTGCTGTCAAAAAAGGTGATAGTCACTTTGACCGCCTAATGCATTCGGCACATCACCACGTTGGTTGATAAATGGCTCCGAAAGTTTGAAAACTATCAAAAAGGGGAATCTAAAGGTCCTATTTGGCGTACCGGCGAATGGTTCGGCGATGGTACCTCCGGACTGCTGATTTTGCCGATTATACACTTCAAAACCTCAATTTTTGAACTTTAGATGATATTTATACTCTGCCAATCTAGGGTTGAAACTCACACACACTCTTGTAATCTATTCCTAGCACTAATCCTCTCCAAAATCCTCCCAAAAGTCTTTAATTTAATCTCAATCTTTTCAAGAACTCTTATTGGAATTCAAGAAACCAAGTGAAGCCAAGTATTCTTCAAGTTTCTTTCAAGAAAACTCCAATTTTAAAGTATGGGGGCTTCATTCATGGGGATTCTTCTACCCATGAAGACAATCCTTCTCCATTACCAAATTTCATGATTTTTAAGGTTGAATATTTTATGGGTATACCTTATTATGCATTATAAACATGATTTGAATTTGGATTCTTCAAGTATTGATTGATTAAGCATAAATATCTATTGAAGGCTTGTTCATGAGTTGATTTATATATATTGAAGCTATGCATGATGTGAACTATGTAAACTATGAAAGATTGTGAACTTTTAAGATGGATTTAATGACACCCAAATTGAGGTTTCTACTACAATGTCGATGGATTGAATTGAATGACTTTCAAATGAATTGATTTTACTCCTCTCTTGTCTTACACTCTTTAATTGCATGATTTTAAGTATATATACATATACCCACCATGTTTGACTAAATTTACATGACAAGGGTTCTTATGTTGATAGAAGACTATTGTATGTTTTGCAAGACAAGCATGATATGATAAATTATGCGCTTTTAAGCATGCATTGAACTCATGAGAAGTTCATATGACTTGTAAGTAAGATGTTGAGCCCTTATACTACATTTCATCCTCTTGTGAATGAATATTGTCTACATGATGGGGTCAAGTATGATAAGTGCTTTACCCTCATGTACAAACTAAAGCTCACTAGAAGGGGTCAAGTATATTACAAGTCCTACCCTCATTGGTAAAGCAATGCCTGCTAGAAGGGGTCAAATTTATGAAATGTTCAAGCCTCTAGTATAAGGTATATGGTTGTAGGGGGGTCAAATATATGAATGAGCTACTCATACCATGTTATCATGGTTTTTTAACAAGTCATTCAAGTTATGATTAAATGTATGATTATGTCAAGTAATTTTGTGGGATAAGACTTAGAAACGAAAGAGACTTAAGGTGCGGCCCGACCCAAGGGGTCCTTATATAAAGTCTTGGTCTTTTAACTATGTGCCACCATAGGTTCATCCTATTTTTCCTAAATGGACTTTTATTAGTGGATCCAACTAGGTTAAGTTACCCATTATGTGGGGTCAAGTTTGGTTTACATTGGCAAGTAGACCACTCATTTTCTGGTAAGGAGGCAAATATCGGGATTCCAAGCAGTAGATCGTTTGGTATTATATATAGGTTAAAGTCTCCTCCCACATATGTATGATATATTATGCAAGTTTGACTATCTTCATGCATGTTCTAGCTTAAGTAATGATTATACTAGTCATATTGGTCTTGTATCTATTGATTATAATTATGCATCTTTTTAATTATGGAATATGTCATTACTATATTGCAATCTTCATACTTAGTACATTCCAAGTACTAACGCATACTTCTTTGCCTGCATGATCTAAGCATGTAGGGATCGTAGCTCCTATTCATCCTCCTCCTCCACATGGCTAGTCGGATCTTCTGAAGACTACTATTGGTGAGTCCTCCACTCTAGGAAAAATATCCACTTTACTTTAATGCTTTTGTTAAGACTTGGCTATTTTGGATATTTATCTTTTGAGGGTGAGCCCGGGAGATGTCTAGCCCCCCGTTCCGCTCATACTAGAGGTGTTGTTGGATATGGATATTCATATATTAAGCTTGAATCCTATTATGTTTATGTAATTATGAAAGACTTCCCTTAGTCCGTTTATCCCCTTATACGCTTGTTGTATGTTGAGGATATGATGGAAGTCCTAAGTCCCTATAATATCCCCATAGCATGAATCAGACTTATCCGCCCCTTAGACTTTATTTGCTATGTGATTCATGTAAATCCTCTTCCCTATAGCATCCCCATAGCGTGAGGCCAAAGTCCCACTTCCCTTAGAATTATTTGTTGCTTGCTTAGCAATCAAGGATGTGCACACAATATGCAAATAGGCTTGTTTGGGTTTCCTTCATGATTCTCATTCGCCGTGTCACGTCTAGGCCCTTACATTATGATAATTGAGTGGATTTTTTAGAGTATTTCTTTGAGTTCTAGTGCATAAAATGGTTGAAAATAAGAAACTCTCATCTATATAGGCATTCAGTTATTACCCAATGCCCTCAGCTGAAACAGAGAAAATTTGAGAATTTTTGACCTATGGAGCAACAAGTCTGCGATGCTAACTTGTCATAGACCCTACTAGTTTGCGCAATTTTATCTAAAAATTATTTTTATTGACACGAATAACCTATAACTTGTAGATAACATTTTTCCACACAAGTTTACCTCCTTAACAAGAATATGAAGTTGGATTTGTAAAATTATGCACGGATTTTAAGATATTTAAAAAAAGGAACCATAGATTCTTTTCGAGCTACGCTTAGGGGTGTTATAATTTTTCCCCCCTTGGGAACATTTTTCCTCGAAAGTGAATAAAGCTAGCACATATTAAGTTGAATAACATTTACCAACCCATTACAAATGCAATAAGACAAGTCAAACTTTGTTTCATGAAAATTCCAATGTTCTTAGCACAGAACGTCACTTTAAAAGCACAAGTAACATATTCACTCAATTGCACATGGGACTTCAATAAAATCGAACTCCATAAACATTCATGCACAACAAAAAAATAAGTCAAGACTAAACTAAATAATGCATAAGGTTTGAACATAAACTACCCCTTGCACCAATATCCAACTCAACCACTTACGCCCAAACATCAACCATAACACCTTGGACATGAAGCCAATCTACACCAATTTTGTTATCACCTAAAGAGAATTCATACCGTATCGGGTAAAGGACCATACTAAGTCTAGGGACCCTTAGAGTGGTATGGTTGAAATCGTTAATGATTATTCTTATAATTTTTAGGGACCCATGGACAATGTCTTAACTTATGATCCATCGCACCACACCCAAAACATGCACTCGAACCAGCTAAACAATCTCCCAGATAGTACCTTGCACACTTGTTGTATGTAGAGGAGCTTGACTACCAACACTCTCACCTTGATACTTGGGGCTAGTCACTCCATTCTTGTGAAACTTAGGCCGAAAATCAATATCAAAATATGACCCATCTTCAATCCAAGCCTTCTTGGACTCCCCACTCTTTCTCTTCCTAAGCTTCTCCCCTTCAAATTGCTCAGCATAAGTCATCATCCGAGACAAATCCATTTCACCAACAAGCATAGAGGTGCGATATTCTTCATTAACCAAGTTAGATATCCTCGACACAAACTTTTCATTTTTACCCTAGAGTCGGCAACCAAGTGAGGAGCATATTTTGAGAGTTTGTTGAACTTAAGGGAATACTCTGTCATACTCTTAGAGCTTTGCTTAATATTCATGAACTCCATCATCTTTGCCTTCCTTAATTCAATAGGAAAGAACCAATTGATGAAAGTGGCCTTGAATTTCTACCATTTGATCGGCTCATAATGCCCCCCTCAAGCTTCCATTGTGCAAACCAAATTTGAGCAAGGCCCTTAAGTTAATAGGCCACTAATTCTGATTTCTCCTCCTAACTTACCCTTATAATAGCAAGCACTTTGTACACTTCGTCAATGAACTCTTAGGGGCCTTCCTCAACTTTGGAGTCATAAAACTCCGGAGGGTTCATCCTTGAAAAGTCTCTAACCCTTGAGACTGAAATAGGAGTATGAGCAGCTTGGGATCCTTGGTTCATTTGGTTGGTCACGGCTTATGCCAATAAAGAAATGACATTCTGATACTTGGCATACGTGACCCCTTCTTCTTCTTGGGGAGCTCGAGAAACCGGATGGGTCGAATCACCCTCGGGCATAAGAGTTATTTTTTCCATTCTTTTAGAAGGAATAATCTAGATAGCAAAAGACCATTTGTTAGAGAGAGAAAACCTTAATTTAAGTCCAAAGGACGACATGAATTATGAAGAAGTGAACCATTTCCTAAAATGTCTCATAGCCTCCTATTCATAGTTGTGGCATGCTTCACGACTATGAAAAAGACTCTACCTGATGCGGTGTATAAGATTTCTAAGGACCATTAGTGCTCGGATACCAAGCTTGTCACGACCCAAGCCTAGGGCCTAGATGTGACACGGCGAATGGGGAACCCGAAGGGATCCCAAACAAGCCTCTTAAGCATACATAGCACATCCTTGGTTGCGGAAGTATAACTAAACAACAAGAACATAAATTCTAGGGAAAACGGGGCTTATGACTCATGATAGGGATAGGTAGGGGAAAGGTATTTGCATGAATCACATAAAAAATAAAGTCTAAGGGGCGGGTAAGTATGACTCATGCTATGGGGAAGATAGGGACTTGAGACTTCCATCTCATCATCAACATACAACAAGCATAGAAAGGGGAATGAGGACTAAGGGAAGTCTTCCATAACATATACATAATCATCATAGGAGTCAAGTTGATCACATATATCCAACAACACCTCTAACATGAGTGGGACGGGGGCCAAGACATCTCCTAGATCCACCCTCAAAGGTAAATGTTCAAAAGTAACTAAGACTTTAATTTAACATGAAAAGAAAAGTGGTTGTTGTCCCCGAAATGGAAGATGCACCAATAGCAATCTTCAAGTAAGACAACTAGCCATGTGAAAAAGATGAATACGCGCTCCGGTCCCTACATGCTTAGAGTATGTAGTCAAAAGTATGTGTTAGTACTTTGAATATACTAGTTTGTGGACATGCAATGCAACAAAGCATAAACCATAAAATAGAAATAATATAATCATTTAGAACATTCCTTAAGTCATGCAACAAAGTATAATACATATGGAAAGTAAGGAATGCACACTTAATTGATTTCATGATAAAACACGTAAACTTGGAATAGTAAGGAACATACATCATCATGTATAAATAAAATCATAATACCTTTTAGGAACAAAAAAGCATCTACGTTAAGGGAAGGACCATCTTACTATAAGTGAACCATTAATAATCATAAAGAAGAACACTGATGAGTCATAGAAATACGACTTTTGTAACACTTTAAATGAAGGATTTGTGCACTTTCTCAAGAAAAGTTATTATTTTGATGTGTATTTTTGTTATTTTTCAGGAATAGTGATTAAGGCATGGAGAAATGGATGAATTATAGTGAAATGAACATAAAGAAGACAAAGTGTGGGTATATTGAGCCCTTCATGGCTCGTGTGATATCACACTTATCATAGGAGGGCACGTGGAAGTGTCTTAGGCAACTGAAGAGGAAATAAAACCAAGTGAAGCATCACAGGGACCTTCACGATTTGTGTCACAATCCACGAGTCATGAGGCCCACTGTGGTCTTACACTTGGCGCGATAAGCATGGATTGAGAAGGTGTGGTGAGGAACTGGAGGAAATTATCTAAGGCATGCCCCATGGTACACTACATGGACCACGGGGATTGACATGGCTCACATCAAGTACCATCAAAGTGGCGTGAATATGGATGACTCCATTGAAAATAATGAAAATCAAGCAAGTGGCAAGAGATGAGGCCCTGCCACGAGCCATGATACCGACCATGGTCTATGATATGCATCATGATGTTGATGAAAGCAGCAAAAATGCGAAGGCAAGGGAGATGGTCCATCTCACAGATCATTGACCCTCATATGGGTCGTGCTAGAGAGCATGAAGAGAGGATGAGAGTTTGAAGACAAGTGTTGCCACATGGATCAATAAATATCTACTGTCACACAGGCCTTGTAGTGTCCTGTACCCTTACAGACATGACTTTTCCTATTTTAAGTTGGATTAGGTTTTCCTTTTATATATACTGGAGACAAAGAACACACGAAGAACACTATTTTGCTTTCACTTTCATTGAACTCTTGGATTTCAATTATCTTATTCGAGATTATAATACGTGGATTCACTAATTCTTTAATAGTAAGTTCTTTATTATGAATTCTTCATATTTTTGGGGGCTATCTTTCTTGAATATGATAGGTTAAACCCACAACTAGGGTTGTGGGAACAATGATAAATCAGACGAATATGGGGTAAATCTCGGGATTTATTAGCGTATATATCATAGTATTCTTCACTTTAACATCACCTTTAGTGAGTCGACACATTAGGATAAGTCTGTATTCATTAATGCCCGAAAGAGATGTAGTGATTAGGAAAAGAATTCTACAACAGACATTCGAGGTTTTTAACCTAGTCTAATACTTGAGATCGAAAGGTGAGAGTATTCTGGGGTCGATAACAAGGGTTAGTAAGTATACGTTCTGAGACCAAAAGGTGATGAATGAAATCATCTAAGAAGGACCGAAAGGTGAATTAGGTGTTGCAGAACTTGTTAGATCTTGTATACATGATCATGAATAAGTTTACCGCATAGATTCGACTATCACATTAGATGTCATGTGGAACACAATCCTAGCTTCGCATTAATTTGTTGAAATTCAGTACTCTTTGTACTCATTTGTTACTTTACTTTAGTAATTTAGTTTGCAAAAATAAAAATCTCTCATTTACTTTATGCACTTTTATTTTGGGAATAGATATTACATCTGAAAAAAGTGTTAATAGATTTATTGTCACGCATTCCCTGTGGGATCAATCTCAACTCTGGTTGAATTCTATATTTGATCAGCTACCATTTTACTATTTCTTTTGGAGTGTAAATTTGCACGTATCGGATTTTGGCACTGTTACTATCACGACCCTAGCCTAAGGTCTAGACATGACACAGCGAATGGAGAACCCGAAGGAACTCCAAATAAGCCTCTTAACTTGTCATTACACATCCTTAGTCATGGAAGCATATAAAAGACATATAGAATAGAATGGGGCATTGGGGCTAAGGGAAAGCTTTGCAAAACATCAACATCAAAGATAAGGAATCATAGCTCATATCACAAATACATAACTTGTCCAACAAACACCTCTACATACATAGGTAGAGCGGGGGCCAAGACAAAGTAACCGGGCTCGTCCTCATAGTCAAATAGAACATAATATAGTGTGTCAATACATAGATAAGAGGAAAATATAAACCAAAGTCCCCAAAATAGAGGACTCACCAACAAGCTTGGATTAGTACCATCTAGCCACATGGGGGAGGAGGATGATCGACTGGGGCTCCGGTTCCTACATAGTGATATCATGTAGGAAAGAGTATGCATTAGTACATTTGAATGTACCAAGTATGTGGAATGTAATGCAATAAGAGATAAGCTTCATCATCAACATGCATATCAATAGGCAATAGGCATAATATAGCAAGATGACATGTATGATCAATGCATAATTAAAACGTGCTTAAGTAATCCATATTCATATAGAATATCATATGTGTAGAAGAAACCAAGCAAGATTTCCAAGGTATGAACCCCTTGGGTTTAGTGATGATGCCGCCCCATCAGTTAGGTGGATGAGTACGAACCCCCATCTCGGTTGGTGATAACGTCACCCCGTCACCTAGGTAGATGAGTACAAACCCCCATCTCACTTGATGAGTATAAACCCCTATATAGGTTAGTGATAATGTCGCCCCATCATTAGGGGGAAAAGTACGAACCCTTCCCTCGGTTACTGGGGTTGTCCCCCCGATCGGATATGGTCTAATGCAACACTTTATATAGAGTTCACATATGCATAAGCTCATTTCATCATCATATAGTCAATTATATCATATATATATATATAAGCTCTTTTCATAACCATAACATCATTCATATCATATCTCATGCCTTGGGCCTTCATATCCTCAAGAAACCATAACCAGACATTTTATCAAACACCTTGGTGCTGTGTAATGGGGGAAAAAGACCATGCAATTTAGAGATGAATTCATGCAATAAAATCTATCGTAAAACTATCAATCAATACCTCGCAACACCCCCAAGACATTCACATCAAAACCCGACATCAAATCCAACATTAGATCCAACATTTAGAGCTCAAAACATGCTAAAACAACCATACTTTCATGAACTAAAATAACTGTGCAGTAAATTCCTCAATATACAAAACCCACATGTAAAATCAACTTTAAATCATGCATTATTAAGTAAAAGATAGTTCAGGAACCATGGGAGGGAGGACCCAATGGTTCAACACCACATACCTTAGCTTTGGATAAGTGCTTGGTGAAAGTTGACAATGGAAACTTAAAGCTTGAAGAGAATCCTTAAATCCGAATGAGGTTTTGGGTCTTGAATTTGGGAGTAAAAATATGGCTAAATGTTTTGGGGAGTATTAGGAAATGTTTAGGATGATATAAGAGTGAAATTTGACTGAGTGCAGATAAAAACACGTCTGGGAAACTTAAGCCCAACACTTAGAATGTTTTGGACCATACAAGAAACACTGTCAGGAAAAAAACACATCTTCGCATCAAGGAGAAGGATTTATACTAAAGCGCGCCCAAGGCGCGTCGCTGAAGCATCGCGAACAGCTCACTAGAAATCGTCCCTTAAAAATTTGTAATTACTATTCTTTTACTCTTAAATCGAGGTTAGACCCTTTTTCACCTGATTTTGATGCCCTGATCACAAATAGGAAGTCGGATTTTCAAAATAACAAACAGATTTTTAGATATATGGAAATTAAAATTCTGGACATTCCGAGGCTTATTTTTGAGCACTTTTTGGGGTCGTTTCAACATCTTCCCCTTGGGAATATTCGTCCCCGAATGTAAAAGAGACATACAAGAGAAGAGTGATCATGAATAGATCAGCCCCAATGAAAATGCAACATAATATGTAAAACACCATTTTCAAATCCTCAACATGAGTGTAAAATCATCGTAAGTTTACCAACTTAAACATGAATGCACATGAATGACATAGGGGATGAAATGTAGAACTTGAAATCACATATGAGACTTAGGATTAGTACCTTAGACTTGAGTGGAGTGTAAAATATAAGGATACCTCTTTTTCATGTCCGCTTCGGCCTCCCAAGTAGCATTTTCGACTTGTTGGTTCCTCCAAAGGACCTTAATGGATGCCACCTCTTTGTTCCTCAATCTCTTTTACTTGCCTATCCAAGATCTAAACTGGGACCCCTCATAAGTCAAGTTATCCTCAACAACACCCACAACATCAAGAGGCACAATGGCATTAGGATCACCAACATATTTTCTCAACATAGAGACATGGAACACCGGGTGAACCAAATTTATTTCTCTAGGCAACTTCAACTCATAAGCTACCTTGCCAACCCTCTCTATCACCTCATAAGGACCAACATACCTTGGACTCAACTTCCCCTTTTTACCAAAACGTACCACACCTTTCATTGGAGAAACCTTCAAATAGACCCAATCACCCACTTGGAACTCTAGGTATTTCCTTCTTACCTCGGCATAAGATTTTTGACGACTTTGGTTGTCCTAAACCTCTCCCTAAGAATCTTAACTTCCTAAAGAGCCTCTATGACTAGATCCAGCCCCAATAAAGCCACCTTTACAACCTCAAACCAACCTATCGGTGATCTACAATGTCTCCCATAAAGAGTCTTAAGTGGAACCATACTGATGCTAGAGTGATAGTTATTGTTGTATGCGAATTCAATCAAAGAAATATGGTCATCCCAACTACCCTCAACTCCAATACACATTCCCTAACCATATCTTCAATGGTTTGAATTGTACTTTCCCCTTGGCCATCCGTTTGAGGGTGGAAAGTCGTACTAAGGTGAACTATTGTACCAAGACTCCTTTGAAAAGACCTTCAAAAGTATGAAGTGAATTGTGCACCATGATCCGATATGATGGATAAAGGAACCCCATTCAACCTCACTAACTCATGGATGTATAACCTTGCATACTCTTCAGCCCCATCTGTAGTCTTAATCGGTAGAAAGTGAGCTGACTTCGTCATCCTATCAACCACTATCCATATGGAATCAAAACCTTTTCTAGTCTTGGGCAACCCAACCACAAAATCCATATTAATCACCTCCTACTTCCAAGTGGGAATCTCTATGTCTTGGGTTAGGCCAGCCGGCCTTTGATGTTCAGCTTTGACTTGTTGACAACTATGGCAACCAGAAATGAATTTAGCAATATCCCTCTTCATGCCTCCCCACCAATACACATCTCTTAAGTCTCTATACATTTTGGCGAAACTGGGGTGGATAGAATAAGAAGAATTGTGGGCTCATCAAGGATCTTCTCTCTCAAACCATCAATACACGGCACACACAACCTACCTCGGTACCTAAGGGCACAATCTGCCCCTCTTGGGAGAAAACCTCTACTTTGGCCTCTTTCACCAAGGCCTTCAATTCAAGTAAGGAGGAGCCAAGATCTTGTTTTGCTATCACCTCATCAACCAAACAAGACTTAGACACATAAATAACCACAACACCATCATCACCAACCTCTTCCAACCTCACTCCCAATCTAGCCAATCTATGCACCTCCCTACACGTTTCCCTACCACCACCATCAACATGAGTTAGGCTACCTATGGTCACCTGACTCAAAGCATCCGCCACTACATTTGCCTTACCCGAATGATAATGCACACTCATGTCATAGTCTTTGAGAAGTTCTAGCCACCTTCTTTGTCTCAAGTTGAGATCTTTTTTAGTGAATACATATGGGAGGATCTTATGATTGGTGCAGATATCCACACGCATCCCATATAAGTAATGACGCCAAATCTTTAATGCAAACACCACGGCGGCTAACTCTAGATCATGAGTGGGGTAATTCCTTTCATGTACCTTGAGTTGTCTAGAAGCATAAGCTATGACTTTACCATTTTGCATTAGCACACTACCCAAACCAACTTTAGATGCATCACGATGCACAAGAAAACCCTCAAGCTCATCTAGAAGTGACAATATAGGAGTGGACACAAGCCTATCCTTCAATGTTTGGAAGCTCCTCTCGCATTTGTCGATCCACTCAAACTTAATCTTGTTTTGAGTCAATTTGGTCATAGGGGAAGCAATGGAGGAGAACCCATTCACAAATTTTCTATAGTATCCCACAAGACCAAAGAAGCTCCTAATATCTAACGGGGTCAATGGTGTAGGCCAATTCCTAATCACGTCGATTTTCTTAGGATCCACTTTTATACCATCCCCCGACACCACATGACCCAAAAATACAACCTCCTTCAACTAAAATTCGTACTTATCATATTTAGCATACAATCTCTCATCCCTCAACCTTTGCAACATAACTCTTAAATGACCCATATGCTCCTCCCTACTATGTGAATAGATCAATATATCATCAATAAAGACCACAATAAAGGAATCTAGGTAAGGTTTGAAGACTCTATTCATTAGGTCCATGAAGATAGCCGATGCATTAGTCAATCCAAACAACATCACAACAAACTCATAATGTCCATATCTAATCCGGAAGGCCATCTTGGGGATATTACACTCCCTCACCGTCACTTGATGGTACCCGGACCAAAGATCAATCTTAGAGAAGAAGATAGCGCCTTGCAATTGGTAAAACAAGTCATCAATTCTCGGAAGAGGATATCTAGTCTTTATAGTGACCCTATTGAGTTGCCGGTAGTCAATGCACATTCTAAGTGACCTATCCTTCTTTTTCACAAACAACACTGGAGCACCCGAAGGGGATTTACTAGGCCTAATAAATCCCTTTTCCAATAAATATTTCAATTGTTCCTTTAACTCCTTCAACTCCGCCGAAGCCTTACGGTAAGGGGGAACGGAGATAGGTTGAGTATCGGAAAGAAGATCTATACCAAAATCTATCTCCCTTTCGGGAGAGACACCGGGAAGGTCATTTGGGAAGACATCAGGAAACTCGTTTACAATGGGGACCGACTCAATGGAAGGGACTTTGGACTCCACATCCTTAACCCTCACAAGATGATACAAACACCCCTTAGAAATCAACTTGTAAGCTTTAATGCATAAAATGAATCTATCCTTGACCACCACATTTTGACTTTACCACTCAAGGATGGGTTCACTAGGAAATTAAAACATGACCCTACGGGTTCTACAATCAATAGAAGCATAGTAGGTACGCAACCAATCCATCCCAAGAATGATATCAAAGTCTACCATGTCTAATTCAACAAGATCACAAGGTAACAACTTATGCAAAATGCAAATAAGATAATTTCTATACACTTTCCTTGCAACAATTGAGACACCAATAGGAGTAGACACTTCATAGGACTCATCCAATAACTCAGCGACAACATGGAACTTTTTATCAACAAGAGGGGTAACAAAGGAATAAGTGTCACGCAGATCAATCAAATCATACATATTAAAGTCAAAGATTTTCAACATACCGGTAAAAACATCGGGGACCTACCAACCCCTTGCCTCCTATGTAGAGCATAAAATCGGTTGTGCCTTGGGGCACCTCCTTAAGGACCACCTCTTCCCAATGGAACCGCATTAGCACCCCAGACCTTGGCATGGTTTCTTGGACAATCTACCTTCTTGTGACCATGCTCCCCACATTCATAGCATGCATTAGAACCCTTCAAACATAGGTCTTTATCACGCTTGCCACATCTAGGACACACATCAATAGGAGTCACACCGCCAACACCTTGAGGCCTAGGAAAGTCATTGGCAATCCCCCTATTAATAGCATGAGAAGGCCCTTGGCCTTGACGAAATTTAGCACCCTTTTGGAATTTACCCTCAATTCGGGCCTTGGCCGCATGCCCCCCTTCTTCTCTTGAATTTCTCCTCCTCCATTTACTCAGCATAGGTCATCAACCCAGATAAGTCCATATCACTAATTAGCATGGCGGACCGGCATTCTTCACTTACCAAGTCGGAGACCCCATCACGAACTTATTCATCCTAGATCCAGGATTGGCCACCAAATAAGGAGCATACTTTGAAAGTTGATTAAACTTGAGGGAATACTCCCTCACACTCAAAGAACCTTGTTTCGAGTTTATAAACTCCACCAACTTTATCTCCCTAAGCTCAATAGGGAAAATTCGATTAAGGAGGGCCAATTTGAACTCCTCCCAAAGCACCACATTACCAACCCCCTTCTTACCCTTCCATTGATCATACCAAATTTGGGCTATCTCTTTGAGTTGGTATGCCGCCAACTCCGCCTTTTCATTCGGCCCAACACCCATGATATTCAAGATTTTATAGACCTCATCAATGAACTCTTGCGGATCTTCATCCACCTTTGACCCATGGAAAATTAGAGGATTCATCCTCATGAAGTGTCTTACCCTATCTCCAAGGGTAGTAGCATGAGGGGATTGGGCCCCTTGTTGGACTTGCTAAGTGGTGCAAGCATGGTAAGAGCATCCCGGAGCTCACTATTGGTAGGTTGATCCTTGGGAGTTTGGGTCCATTTTCCTCTAGTGTTTGGCATGATCAAGCGTAGCAAAGAACAATCGTTAGGGGGGAAAACTCACTACAACTCTATAGCACGACATTGAACATCAAGAAGAGAAATATTTAATAAAATGCCTCATAGCCTCCTACTCATTGTCTTGGCTCGCATAACAACCATGAATAGGACTCTAATCAACGCAGTTTGTTGGACTCCGAGGATATATCAACCTAGTGCTCTAATACCAAGTTCGTCACGACCCAAGCCTAGGGCCTAGACGTGACATGGCGCAAGGGAAATCCGAAGGGACCCCCCTAGCAAGCCTCATAAAGCAGCATTACACATCCTTGGTCGCGAAAGCAATACGTCAAGCATTAAAGATAGATAAATGGGAAGCCGGGGCTAAGGGAAAAGCTTTCTCAACATCATAATCAAGAGAGAAGAGTTAAACCCATCTCATAGACACATAACATGTCCAACAACACCTCTAATACAAATATAAGAGAGAGGGCCAAGATAAAGTAATCGGGCTCACCCTCATAGTCAATATAAATAATGAAGATGAATGTTTCAATACATAATAGAAGCAACATAGACTAGGTCCTGAAATGGAGGACTCACCAACTAGCTTGAATAGCACCGAACTAGCCACGCGGAGGAGGATGATCAACTTGGACACCGATTCCTACATGGTGACATCATGTAGGCATAGAGTATGCATTAGTACGTTTGAATGTACTAAGTATGTAGGATGCAATGCAATAATAAGTAGGCATCATAATCAAAATGTATAATATTAAGCAATATACATAATATACAATATGACATGTATGATCAATTCTTAAGTAAAACATGCTTAAGTAGGCTCATATAGGATATCATATGTTTAGAGGAGACCAAGGCAGTTGTTCAAGGCATAAACCCCTTTGTGGTTGTGTGGTATAAAACCCTCACATGGTTGATGGTAATCACACCCTACCAACACAAGTGACGAAGTATAAACCCCTCTCATGGTTGATGAGTATAAACCCCCAACATGGTTACCCGGGCTCTTGTCCCCCCGGATCGAGTATAGTCTAATGGAACACTTTATACAGATTTATCATATGCTCTAGTGTGACACTTCATATAGGAATAATCATATACATAAGCTCATTTCATCATCATAATATCATTCATATCATATATCATGTTTTGGACTTTCAATTCCTCAATAAACCATAACTAGACATTTTATCAAACACTTAGAGAGTGTGAAATGGTAGTATAAAACCATGAAATTTAGAGATGAAATCATGCAAGAAAACCCATTGTAAAACCATCAATCAACACCTTGCAACATCCACAAGACATATACATCAAAATCCTTCATTAGCTCAAAACATAGCAAAACAGTCACAACTTTACATAGCTTTAACATAGCGTGCAGTGAATTTCATAATAAGCAAGTGCCATTTATAAATCAACTTTAAATCATGCAATTTGAGTAAAAGGAAGCTTGGGTTTCGAGGGTGAAAGGAACCCATGAAGGAAACCCACATACCTTAGCTTGGAGATGAACTTGGTGAAGATTAGAGATGGAGACTTAAAGCTCGAAGAAGAACCTTGAAGGAGAACCTTGGCTTAGGATGAGGGTTTGAGACTTGAGTTTCGGGAGTTAAAATATGACTATGTGTTTTGCGGAGTATTAGAAATGTTTAGGATGATATATAGGTGAAATTTAGCTAAGTATAGGTAAAAACACATATGAAAACTTTTAGGCCCAAGACTTAAAGTCTTGGCCTAAAGCTTAAAAACAGTGTCTAAAATGACACAGGGGCGCGTCGTGGAGGCGACACGAAAACCCACTAGAAATTGCACCATGTGCATTTTCATAAATCAATTTAATCACTTTAAAAACAAGGTTAGACCCTTTTCCCTCTAATTTGGACCCCCTGAACAAGAATCCGAAGTTGAATTTTTGAAATAACAAATGGATTTTGAGATATATGAAAATTAAAATTTTGGGCATACTGAGGCACGTTTTTTGGCACTTTTTGGGGTCGTGACATTGCATATAACGGTGAAAACCACCATTGTTTAGTTCTTAAGGTATTGACCGTGGAGGTTCATGATTTTTGTGATAACTCTTGGTGAAACCATGCTAAGCAAGCTAATATATTGGTAGATCGATGAATAAGCAGTTTGAAATTGCATTAATCTTTTGTGTGTGTGCAAGTTGGGCTGAAACGCAAAAAATGGGGGCCTGTTCACAGACAGATATACGGATTTTCAATGGATCATGTAATGGACCGCGTCCCCTCTCATCCAATTACATGGTCAAGTGCTACCTCATGGGCCCTATCACGGATCGCGTCACATTACACGACCCGTATAGGGTCTCCTTTGAGTTTGGACCTTTAATGTGATGTACTCTATTTCGATTCTACATTTAATTCATACATAGTTCCTTAATAGCAATGTCCCTATGATAGACTAGGTTATACCACTCTTAAGGGTTATTATCACTTTTATAGCACAGGGGAAGTCTGAGTACCTGTTAGTGCATCAACCTGCTCGTTTAAAATTTTTTAACAGATTGTACTCATTTGTGATACTTACAGGTGCTATGGGTCCATACCGAAGGTTAATCAGACTTAGTGATAGTAATGAGCAAGGATCATGTCTCCACGACTCCCCAACTGTGTCATCTAGCCATCAAACTGGGAGTGACTCAGGTGATGACTCCTCAAGTGGGTTCGAGGTCCATTTTATGGGAAATATCTCCCCTCACTCCCCTCGCACTACAAGGGCTCATGCAGTGGGCCAAAACAGAGCCCCCCAGTCTGAGGAGGGGTTCATCAATTGAGAATTGAGGAGGAGGCGGATGCCCTAGAGAAGGAGGAGAATATCCCGAAGAAAGAAGAGAAGGTGCACACTCTGAAAGCCGGCGGGCATGATACTGAGTAGCAGGCTAATGAGATCAAACTCTGGGATAGCGATGATGAGGCTATACATTTTGTAGTCTCCCGGACGTCAGATCCAGAAATCCCCAAGTGGCTCATTATATTTCTACGGGGCCATTGGTAGTCCTAGGAGAAAAAGATATTTACACCCACGGGCTACCAAGGGCTCCGGGGGGTTCCAATGGCGGTCGGTCATCCTGGGGGTTCAGGTCCTCACGGACAAACCTGACAGTATCCCAGAGATTAGAGATGTGTTTGAATCATATAAGTTTGGTTGGATGGCGCAACCACATATTTACTATAGGCCCACTATTGTTAAGGAGCTTTATTCGAATTATGTTGCTAGTCTATTGAACTCCACAGAGGGCAACTAGTCTAAAAATTTGAAGAAGCAGGTTACCGTTGGTAGGTCCCTACGGGCACAAGTGATGGTGCATGGTATAAGGGTGGATATTTCAGATACCACCACCAACAGATTCCTATTTAGGTTAGATTATCGTACTCCTCCAAATAGACTATTCATGGCTAGACACCTGCAGATTATGGATGAGGGGCAGATGTCCAATTTATCATCTCGTGCTGAACTTTTGACATGGATTGTAGAACGGATCGCCATTTAGGGGGTTGTTGTGCCTTGGGTCACAAACCTCAAGGTTCCTATTTCTAAGGCTTCTCCAAATTTTGTTTCAAAGTTTTGGTGGGCGGTGGTGTGAGAAAGGTTGCGACCCGCAGGTAATGACAACATGCTCCAACCTTTACGTACCTCCCTAGTAAGTGTGTTTAATAGACAAGTTCGGGATAAATGTGGGTCGTATTATAGCTGTTGAGATGCGACACCGGGCCTTATCTGACAGAGCGGGCATGTTCTTCCCATGCCTGATTTGCACCCTTTGCAAAAAGGTCGGTGTCCCTACCATATACTATATGAATAAAAAGATGGCTTCAAAAGGCGTGGTAAACATTGCATTGATCAAAGATGTCGAAAATCCTCTGATGCGGGTTAGAACATGCATGTTGAGGGGCCCTACAAATTTTCACCAAGCACCCCCATAGCAACCCTTGTAATTTAAGGGTTACACCACCGCCCCATAGTCAGGGAGGCTGCTGATAGCCCGAGGGTAGTGGTGCAATACCCCTGCTGCAGCAAGGGTATGCATATATGCCTTATGAGTTCCTTGCGAGGGTGGTGGAGGACCAGCCGCAGACACGAGCTAATATTGATCATATCACTGAAAGGATGTTACATGTGGTCCATTCTCATGTACAGCAGGCTGTGGAACAACTGCAGGCTGAGCTTTTAGGCCAAATCAGCATTTTGTAAAATCATGTCAACACTTTGGAGGGATATTTTCATGACATGTTCGGGAGAATGTCTGGGGAAGAAATGAGTAATATTGTTTAAACGGTGAATGACATGAAAGCCCAGATTACACAGCTTATTTCGTAGTATAAGTCTACCATGCCAGCCCCACCTCCGGAATCTTGGATGAGCCTTTTCAATTCTCTTGTGTCACCTATTTTAGATGAGACATGGGGCGCTCTACCCATCCCATCTGTTGTACAGGTGCCACACCCACAAAAGACCCCATGATGAAGGACAAGGGCAGGAACTGTAGCCACCAATGTAGTCCTCCACCTGACCCACAAAAAGAAGAGGAGACACAGATTTGCAAGGCCATGATAACCCAGGACTGAGCAGCCACTGAACAAGAAAAGGAGTGGCTGGCTATAGATGCACTTGTGAGATAGAACTTTCCTGGTTAGTCCCACCAAAATAATTGAATGACTGGATTAGGATGTGATCTTAGGCCATTTTTGTTAACTAGTCCCTTAGCCTAAAATTGACCAACCAAACGAAATTGTCGCTCTTGAACCAAAAGTTGGGTATGAATAGACGTTTTCTTTGTAATCCCTAAATTCACTTCCCAAATCTATCTGCTGATCTTTATTTTGGCCCTGGTCTCTCAAAGGACATTGTAAACCTCCTCCTAGGTAAAAAGCCTAAGTTGAGGGTGGATTATACTGGCCCTGGTTCTTTAGAAAGATATTGTGAACCTTGACCCAAGCTAAAGGCTTAAGTTGAGGGTGGCTGTTGTAGGGAAACAGAAAAATGAGTGTGGAAAAGAATCAAGTGATAAGAGGAGAAAAGAAAGTGGGTTGTGACTATGAGAAAAACTAATGAGCAAAAAAGAAAAGAATGAAAATGAGTGAATGAGCATGGAAATCACTACTCGCGCTAAAGAAAGTTGGAAAAATGGGAGTAGTAGGAGTTCTAGACCATAATGAAAATGGTTGAGTCAAATTAAGTGACTTGGAGAGGCCTATTACTCACTTTAATCCTAAATATACCTTACCCGAGCCTGAGACTACGCTACAAACCGCAAAAGTCCTAATGTGATCCTAAAAAGGTCATTTGTGAGTTAAGGTGGCAAAAATAAGGGCAAGCATATAATTGATACTTGTGTGTCCACTGTAAGTCTTTTATGAGAGTGAGTGTCTACATTCCAGTCTCTGTTTTACATTCTTATATTGTGAAAGAGACTTCTTTGTAGTGAGGACACTATCTTTGCACTAATTGGTTGCCAATTCAACTGGGTTGTCTTTATTCCCAAACTTATGTGGACTGGCCATGCATGTATTATGTTTACCTTAATCGTTGTGGGTCCGTTTGGAGTGTGAGCACATTTTTAAGCTTGTTAGCGAGGCATATGTGTTGAAACTTGTGGGGTTATCTGTAATTTTGCATGAGCACTTGTGTTTATTCTTTGTTTGGTTGAGTCATTATTGCTTGAGGACAAGTAATCATTCTAAGTTGAGGGTGTTGATGAGTCGTAGAAATACGAGTTTTGTAACGCTTTAAATAAAGGATTTTTGCGCTTTCTCAAGCAAAGTTATTATTTTGATGTGTGCTATTGTTATTTTCAGGAAAAGTGATTAAGGCATGGAGAAATGGATGAATGATAGTGAAATGAATATAACGAAGACAAAGTGTGGGTATATCAAGCCCTTCACGGCTCGTGCGATATCACACTTACCATAGGAGGGAATGTGGAAGTGGCCCATGCAACTGAGGAGGAAATAAAACCAAGTGAAGGATCATGAGGACCGTCACAGCTGGTGCGACAGTCCACGAATCATGAGGCCCATCGTGGCCTTACACTTGGCGCAATGAGTTTGCCTTGAGATGGCGTGGCGAGGAGCTGGAGGAAAATTATCTAAGGCATTCCCCATGGTACACTACATGGACTATGGGATTGACATGGCTCGTATCAAGTGCCATCAAAGTGATGTGAATATGGCTAACCCCATCAAAAA
Organism: Solanum clarkiae; assembly: GCA_011800125.2. Taxonomy (NCBI): domain Eukaryota; kingdom Viridiplantae; phylum Streptophyta; class Magnoliopsida; order Solanales; family Solanaceae; genus Solanum; species Solanum clarkiae. Next base: position 38,313 of record JAABOM020105158.1, read on the forward strand.
TAATGAAAATCAAGCAAGTGGCAAGAGATGAGGGCCTGTCACGGGCCGTGTAACCAACCATGGTCCGTGACATGGGTCGTGATGTTGATGGAAGTGGTGAAAATGTAAAGTAAAGGGAGACGGTCTATCTCACGGACTGTTGACCCTCACACGGTCCATGCTAGAGAGTGTGAAGAGAGGATGAGAGTCTAAAGACAAGAGTCGCCACATGGACCGGTAAACGGTCCATCTACTGTCACATGGACTGTATAGTATCTTGTACCTACGCCGACATGACTTTTCCTATTTTAATTTGGATTAGGTTTTCTTTGTATATATGTTGTTTTTATTCCATTTTTACTTAGTCTTTGAAGACTGGAGACAAAGAACACAAGAAGAACACTATTTTGCTTTCACTTTCATTGAACTCTTGGATTTCAATTATCTTATTTGAGGTTGTAATCCATGGATTCACTAATTCTTCAATCATAAGTTCTTTATTATGAATTCTTCATATTGTTGTGGGCTATCTTTCTTGAATATGCTAGGCTAAACACACAAATAGAGTTGTGGGAACCATGACAAATCAATAAGATAGATGAATATAGGGTAAATTTTGGGATTGATTAGCGTACACATCGTAGTATTCTTCACTTTAACTTCATCTTTAATGAGTCAATGCATTAGGGTAAGCCTGTATTCATTACATGCCCCAAAGGGATGTAGTGATTAGGAAAAGAATACTAGGATAGACATTCGAGGTTTTTAACTTAGTCTAAGTACTTGAGATTGAAAGGTTGGAGTATTCTGGGGTTGATAAGAAGGGTTAGTAAATGTATATTTTGAGACCGAAAGGTGGTGAATGAAATACATCTAAGAAGGACCGAAAGGTTAATTAGGTATTACATAACTTGTTAAATCTTGTACACATAATCATGAATGAGTTTAACGCATAGATTAGGCTATCGCATTAGATATCATAGGGAACACAATCCTAGCTTCGCATTAATTAGTTGAAATCCAGTAGTCCTTGTACTAGTTTGTTACTTTACTTTAGTAATTTAGTTTGCACAAGCCAAAATCCCCTATTTACTTTATACATTTTTATTTTGGGGATAGATATTACATTTGATAAGGGTGCTAATAGATTTTTTCTCACGCATTCCCTGTGGGATCAAGTTCAACTCTGGTTGAGTTTTGTATTTAATCAACAACCGTTTTACTATTCCTTTTGGAATGTAAATTTGGGCATATCAAACACCACACATATTTGAAAAGAGAGAGTCATTTGCCTTTATAAGTAACACCATAAGTATTATCAAGGGACCATAAACATATGTGAGAAAATCATTTGAGTTTGTAAAATGATGAGTTATATGAATTCGAAACACCATCTGTAGTAGTAAGCATATTTGGACATAATAACAAGGAACCATTATAAATAATCATAAGAGGATATCTTGGGGACATGAGGGGATCACGAGCATATATAAGAAAATAATAGATCAAGAGTGACATAAGCCTTTAGGGAGTTCATAAAATATAGTGAGAGAGACCATAACCGACAAAAATCATGTAAACTAATCCATGGAGTCCCGATATTTCTCCTACACCGGAAGAAAAAGGTAATTTACATTGCCAAGGTAAACCTCCTAATACCTAAGTGAATCCACTAAGCCATGTGTTGACTGCGTACTCATCTTTAATTCTTGGAATCGGGTACTCGCCTCAAGCCCTCGGACTGGGGTACTCGCCTCAAGCCCATATCTTTAGTCTACTCATCTTTTCGGGATTTGGGTAATCGCCTCTAATCCCTTTACCTACATTGGCATGTAGTTTTGGGACTTGGACATTTGCCTCTAGTCCATCAGTGCTAAGTAGTTCTCCCACAAGATTAGAAGATCATAATCCATAGAAACATATCATTCCAAGTCATGTGGGAGGGCAATTTATCCAATCCCTAACCCATTTGATATCATAAAGTCAATGTCATAACATAGCTCCTTAATCATTTCTTCGATGGGAGATCCTCCACCATAAAACATTCATTCATTAAATAGATGGAAGATCGTCTACTATCAATATTCATTCACAGGAAACTTTTCATAAGCCAATAATAAACATAGAATATCTCATAACCCTTCATTCCTCATTTTTTAGAAATCATACTTCAAGACATATAGTGAAGATCATCATTTAAATTATTCTTAAATAGCCTATCATAATCGTACATATCATCTTTCAAAACATGGACATGAAAATATGAAATTCATCTCATACAATCCTCAATTTCACAGTATCTGATGGTATCACAACATTTATAGCTTTGAATATCATAAACTAGCTCATCAAACCATCACATCATAATATCAAAGAATGGGTTTCATATCATTCATAACAATCTCATGAGCTTATAGCGTGCTTAGTTACACTTCAATATGACAATATTTATAAATCACATGTCTTGGCATAAGGCCTTCATCACATAAGAAGTTTGTGTCATACTTAATCAAAATATGGTAGGTATATGTATTTAAGCTTAAAATTATAGAATTCAAGAGTAAGGAACATGACAGAGGTAATATTAAAGTAATTTAAGAAGTCATTCAAACAACTCACCATCATACTTGCAAAACCTCAATTTGAGTATTATGAAAAACATTCAAAAATTCATAATATTTTCAAGTCTTTCAAAATGTCATAGCATACAAAGCTTTAATGTAATAAGTATATCATAATCTCAATCATTAGTAGGAGTCCATTCATCAATAGATCAATAACCAACAAAGCCCTAACATATTTCATGCAATGGAATGATAATAGAAGAAACTCATAAAGAATTAGTCATTAGAATCAAGAAGTTTGATAAAAAATAGTTTTGGGGCTCCATCGGTGGAAGGACCCATGGATGGAAGATCTATATACCTTAAAATTGAGATTTTCTTGAAAGAAAATTCAAGAAGACTTGGACTTCACTTCATTTCTTGAATTCCAACAAGAGTTCTTGAAAATCTTGAATTGAATGGAAGATTTAAGAAGATTAGAAAGGATTATTGAGAGTATTTCTTTAAGTCCTAGGGCATAAAATAGCTAGAAATATGAAATTCTCATCTATATAAGTATTGGGTTATTACCCAAATGCCTTTGGCTGAAAAAAAGAACGTTCGTGAATTTTTTACCTATGGTGCAGCATCTCCGCGGCGTGAACTTGTCGCAGACCCTACTGGCTTGTGCAATTTCATCAAAAAAATTATTTTTTTGACAGGCACAACCTATACCTTGTAAGTAATTATTTTTCAACATAATTTTACCTCTTGAGCAAGAATATGAAATCGGATTTGCGAAACTATGCATGAATTTTAAGATATTTAAGAAAATGCATCTAGGTTCTTTTTGAGCTACATTGAGGGGTGTTACATAAGATTCTTTTCTTCAAATATGTAGGACTTCATGCATGGATTAGATTCATCCATGAAGCCCAACTCAAATCTCCCTTTTTCTCAAAGTTTAAGCATGGATTTCTATGGGATTTTATGATGATATTTCAAATGATTGGATTATCATTATTATACTTAAATATGCATAAATAAAGAAGAATTACATAATTTCTATGATTTCCAAGGAATACAAATGATTCTATGATTTCCAAGGAATACAAATGATTTTAAGTATAAGATGATTAAGGCTTGTTGAATTGATGTGGGTTCATTTACTAATTGTCCAAATTGATTTCAATTAGATGATTCCTACATGGTTTTCAACTAATTGCATGATTTTAACTCAACTGCTAAACCCACATATGGCCTTAATTTTCTAAGACAGAGTTATGATTTTCATGAATATGATTTCAAGTATGAAATTATGATTTGATGATAATGATGATGATGATGATGACGACGACGACGACGATGATGATGATGTGAAGTTGAAGATGACTTAAGACCCTTATGTTGATGAAATGATGATAAGATGGGGCGTATACCCACATTATATGAAAGGTTATGTAGGTGGACTATCCTATGATGTAATATGTTTTCATGAGGTTATGATGCCTATTTTACAAGCTATAAAAGTATCATTTTGATAAAGTATGAATTACATTGAAAGTTATGCATATGCATGATTATATATTCTGTGGGATTTGACTAAGCACCGAATGAGCTTACGTGAGGGGGACTATCTCCAAGGGTCCTTATATAAATAATCAAGTCTCATAATTACATGCCATCGTAGGTTTATGATTATGTACCTATAAGGCTAGATAATAGATCCATGTAGCATTGTGTTCATGTGATACCATGTTAGGATGAAGCGTAAAGGGTGGGATCTTTATGTACATGTGATTCTCACTGTGCTAGGATGGAGCCTATAGGGTAGGATCAGGTCTACCTTGGCAAAGTAGACTCCTCTTTTGCTCGATGTAGAGAAAAGATTAAAAATTTCATGTAATAGTCCACATGATCTTATTGTCGATTATAGTCTTATTCCCACATATGTATGCTAGATGATCAAAGGTTTTATGATCCTTCTACTCATGGTTTTTAATATGCATTGATCATTCATACCTTGTCCTTATTCTATTGTTATGACGATGCATATTGATATTATGTTATGGTATTTCCTTATGCATGGCATACCTACATATTTAGTGTATTTCATGTACTAATGCATAATTCTTTGCCTATATGATCTAACTATATAGGGACGGGTAATGACGAGACTATTCCTCCATTTCGTGGCTAGAGTTGGATTGTTCTTGAAGATTTTTAGTGTATTCCCATGCTTCAGGGACAACGCTGTTCATGTTATGATTTCATGTCGACACTTTATGCTTTCATTTTTTATTCTATCTTGAGGGTGAGCTAGTAGCACATTTTAAACCTCGTCAAGATCTATGATGTAGAGGCATGTTTTGGACTAAAGATGAAGTATTTCCCCTAAGGGGAACTATGACCTTGATATTGATATGTTCAGCTTACTTACTCTCTTATGAATTGCTTGCTTTACCTTATGTATGTTTATGATATAAACAAGAGGCTTGATGTCACATTCGCCGTGTCATGACTAGGTCCTAGGTTCAGATCGTAATAGTTTTAATTGAAGTCAATCACAAAATTTCAAAAATATCTAAAATAGAAAAACATGCATAAAGATCAAATGAACAGTTCAGTAGTCGAATTAACGTTAAAGCAATGCAAAATCAATTTTTACCATTTTATGGGTAAATAATATTTGCTTTTGAAGTAATAATTCATGGAACGGAAAGGTTCAAATGGGGAAAAGAAGTGCTTAAAGTGTAAGACAAAAGTCCCACATATAATTAGTCTCACATGTGTGCGGCATAAAATAATTTTTTCTAGAAATAAGGAGTAATATTACTTATTGTGTAGCTTTTGTTATACGTAAAATATTCATTTACAATGTTCTCGAAGAGCTCAAAAAAAATATTTTTTCACAATTTGCTACTATGTTTAGTTCTCTTCACTCAATATCAGTGGACTTATAAGTATTGACCAAGCAACTATGCAACCACAACTCAGAGTGGTTGATCACCTGTTGACGTGCTTCAATATGCGATCTTAATTGATTAGTATCGAATTGTATGATTTCCATTTTAGTACTCTCTCTATTTTAATTTACGTGACGTTATTTTTCTTGACATAAAGTTTAAGGAAAAAATTAAAAATTTTGGAACTTGTAATTTAAAATAAGTTATAGATAAATACGTAACTATAAATTACTATCTAATTAAGAATAAAATAGACATTTTGAAATTAAATTATCGTTAGATTAAATTTAAATATTAAAATATATTTTTTCTCACATAATTTGGAAGTGACTGATTATTACAACTTGTTTGGATGGGGGTATTATGTGGTATGGTATAGTATACTCAGTAACATAACTATTTTTGTTTTGACTATTTATTTAATTACATGGTATGATATGATTTCATTTCATGGTTTTATAACGATAAAGATCCTCACTTTTTATGTCACGACCCAAGCCTAGGGCTTAGACGTGACACGACGAATGAGAAACCCGACAGAACCCCAAATAATCCTCTTAGCATATCACATACACATCCTTGGTTGTGGAAGTAAAATATGATATTCAACACGTAGAAATAGAACATAAGGGGAACGGGGCTAAGGGAGTCTTTCATAATAGCATAAGCTTAATAGGAGTCAAGCTCATTAATAAAAACCAACATAATATCCAACGAAACCTCTACTAGTAGATAGGGCGGGGCCCAAGATATCTCTCAGCTCACCCTTATAGATAAGTATCCAAAATATAGGATAAAGTCTTAACATAAACATGAAAAGAAGATAGATATTGTCGCAGGATATGAGGACTCACCAAAAGCTAACGTCAACAATCCTGCTAGCCACGTGGAGGAGGAGGATCAGTAGGAACTCTAGTCCCTACATGGTGATATCATGTGAGCGTGGAGTATGTGTTAGTACTTGGAATGTATGAAGTATGCAGGGTGAAATGCAACAAGAATCATAGGCATAATAATCAAGATGCATGATCATAATCGATATGATATATATAATCAATGCTTAGGCATAAAAATACTCGAGAATAATCATACTTGCATAATTTTTTCCACACAATAAAGTGACACGAATAGCTTGTCCAAATACCTTGTACTAGAAGGTGAGGAATATATCATGGGTCATGACCCATTCTAGTAGATAATGGATAGTATATGGTATTAAATCATACATGAGGGTGAGGCACATAACATGATTCATGACCCCTTTATGTGGACATCAGGCAATGCATATTAATAAGTCGTACATGAAGTGAGGCATACAACATGGCTAATGATCCCTTCATGTAGACATTTGCCTTGTACTAGAGGGTGAGACATATAACATGATTCATGACTCCTTTTAGTAGGCTTTACAATTCACATGAACAATAAATATAGAATAAAAGTTCAACAATTCACTTGTAGATCATGGAATCTTTTCCCGAGTTTAATACATGCTTGGGAGCTCTTAAATCAACATAGAAATACTTGTCTTGCAATTCATATTATAGTCTTTTATCAACATAAGAATCATAGTTATGCAAACTTAGTCAACATGGTGGGTATGCATACACATGCTCAAAGTCATGAAATTTAGTAGTGTATGACAAGAAGGAACAAAATCAATTTACTTTGAAGTCATTTATATCAACCCACCAACATAGTAGTAAAACTCTCATTTGGGTGTCATGAAATCCATCTTTGAAATTAACCATCATTCATAGTCTCATGATTCATGGCATGTATGGCCTCAATAAGCATAAATCAAATCATGGAAATAGCTTCAATAGATATTCATGCATACTTAATCAATACTTGAAGAATCCAATCTCAAATCACGTTTATAATGCATAGTGTCAGGACCAAAGCCTAGGGCTTAGACGTGACACTTTGCATGCGAAATGTGAAGGGACTCCAAGTAAGCCTCTTAGCACATCATTATAGATCCTTGGTCGCAAAAGTAATAAAATAACAACAAGAGATAGTAAATAGGGACAACTGGGGCTAAGGGACATCTTTCATATTATAAACATCAAGAGTCAAAGCTCATAGCATCATACATAATATGTCCAATAACACCTCTAACCACAGAACTTAGCCGGGGCCAAGACAAGCAACCAGACTCACTCTTATAGTCAAGTAGACAATAAAAGAGGAAAGAAAGTCTTTATACATTGCAAAAGATCAAAGTCAATGTCCCAATAGATGAGGACTCACCACTTACTTTGTAGAAAAATCGCACTAGCCACGTGGATGATGAGGACGATCAAGTGAGTCTCCAGTTCCTATATGGTGATATCATGTAGGCATAGAGTATGCATTAGTACGTTTGAATATACTAAGTATATAGGATGCAATGCAATAATAGATAGGCAACTTAGTTAAAATGCATCATTAGGCAATAGATAATCATATAACAATATGGCATGCATGGAACATGCTTGAAGTAAATCATGCTTACATAGAATATAATACTTGTGCAAGGAAAGACTGTCATTATAGAGTTCATAGTCTATTAAGGTACCAATCCCACAATTAATTGGTGGATCGTCACAATCTACCACATATGGTGATTAAGGTACCAACACCTCAACCCGGTTATCAAGGTACAAACCCCTTGATTAGTTGGTGGATCGTGCACCCTACCACTCATAGTGATTGAGGTACCAACTCCTCAACCCGGTTATCAGGGAACAAACCCCTCAAGATGGTTATTAAGGTACAAACCCCTCGATATGGTTACCTGGGCTCACAGCCCCCGAAGTGGGACATGGTCAATTCCGAACATGATATAGGAGAATATCATATACATACATTCCTTTCATTATCAAATAAAGTCATTCAACTCATAAGATATATATTGGACCTTCAATTCCACAAAATAAATTAACCAGACATTTTATGAAACACTTGATAGGTGTGCAATTCTAGTGTAAAACCATGTAATTAAAGTGTGAAATCATACTGTAAATCTTGAAGTAAATCATCCCACCAATACTTCGTAATACCAACATACAATATTCATCAAAACCCTTCACCAAATCTCTAGGTAAATCTAAGATTTATAGCTCAAAACATGTTAAAACAGTCACAATTTCATGAAAATCCAACATAGTTCATAGTCATATTCATAACAGAAAACCCATATGTAAAATCAACTTAGAAACATGTATTTTAGGTAAAAGAAAGTTTGGGAACCATGGGTGAAAGGATCCAATGGTTTAAACTCACATACCTTGAATTTGTAGAATTCTTGATGAAGATTGAAAATGGAGACTTAAAGCTTGAATGAAAACCTTAACATCAGGATGAGTTTTAGGACTTGAATTTAGAGTGAAATATTTGTCTAAGTGTTTGAGTGAGTATTGGGAAATATCTTGTAAGATATGAGGGTGAAATGTGGCTAAGTATAAGTACTTTCACGCATGGGAATACCTAGGCCCAAGATCAAAAAGTCTTGGACCGAGATAGAAAAACTGGACAGAAAATACACGCTGGCGCGTCGCGCCAAGGACGCGAATAACTCTCTGGAAAGTTATTTTTGAGAAAATAAAATTGCGATTTGTTTGCTCTAAAAATGGGGTTAGACCCATTTTCCACACAATTTGACCCCCTGATCAAGAATATGATGTCGGATTTTTGATATCACGTGCGAAATTTTGAGATATATAGAAATTGTGATTCCAGACACTTCCGAGGCACATTTTCGGACACTTTTTGGGGTCGTTTCAATATCTCCCCTTTGGGAACATTCTTTCCCAAATGTCAAAGAAATTTATATGAGAAGAATAATCATGAATAGATCAGCCCCAACAAGAATGCAACAATACACTTAAAATATCATTTTCATAATCTCAACATAAGTATAAGATCACCATGAACTTTTTCAATATAAACATGAATGCATGCAAATGACTTAGGGGCTAGAACATGAGACATGAAATCACATAGAAGACTTAGAATTAGCACCTTAGTCTTGAGTAGGATGGAAGAGATAAGGATATCATTTTTGCATATCCTCTTTGGCCTCCCATGTAGCACTTTCGACTTGTTGATTCCTCCAAAGAACCTTAACGGAAGCAACATTCTTGTTCCTCAACCTCTTCACTTGTCTATCCAAGATATCTATTGGAACTTCTTCATATGTCAAGTTGTCTTCAACCACCCCCACAACATCAAGAGGCAAAATAGCATTAGGGTCACCCACACATTTCCTCAACATAGACACATGGAAAATTGGATGAACCAATTCCATTTCACTAGGAAAATCCAACTCATAGAACACCTTTCCAATCTTCCTCATCACCATATAAGGAACCACAAATCTTGGACTTAGTTTACCCTTCTTACCAAAATAAACCACACCCTTCATGGGTGACACCTTCAAATAAACCTAATCACCAACTTTAAATTCAAGCTCTCTTATTCTCACATCGGCATATGACTTTTGGCGACTTTGGATTGTTTTCAATCTTTTTCTAGTCAACTTTACCTTCTCTTTAGCAACCAAAACCAGATCCGGACCTAACAAAGCTATTTCTCTCACTTCAAACCACCCAACCGCTGATCTACAATATCTACCAAATAGAGCCTCAAAAGAAGTCATAGAATGCTAGAATAATAGCTATTATTATAAGCAAATTCAATCAATTGAAGGTGATCATCCCAACTACCCTTAAACTCCAAAATGCAATCCCTAAGCATATGCTCAAGAGTTTGGATAGTTTCTTTCGTCTTGGCCATCCATATGAGGATGAAAGGTCGTACTAAGCTTTACCTTGGTTCGAAGACCTCTTTTGAAGGATCTCCAAAAGTGTGAAGTGAATTGAGCACCACGATGCAATCTCACCAACTCATGAATGTACAATTTAGCATAGTCTCTAGTCCCATAAGTAGATTAATCGGTAGGAAATAAGCCGACTTTGTCATCCTATTAACCAGAACCCAAATAGAATCAAAACTCTATTTAGTCTTGGGAAACCCAACCACAAAATCCACGTTAATTTCTTCCCACTTCCAAGTAGGAAACTCTATATCTTGGGTTAGGCCGCCTGGCCTTTGGTGCTCGACTTTGACTTATTGGCAACTATGGCAATCGGATACAAATTTGGCAATGTCTTTCTGCATACCTCCCCTCCAAAACACATCCCTCAAATCCCTATACATCTTGGTAGACCCGGGGTGGATAGAATAGGAGGAATTATGAGCCTAATCAAGGATCTTCTCTCTCAAGTCATCAACACAAGGCACATACAACATACCGTGGTACTTAAGGTCACCATCTCCCCCTTAGGAGAAAACCTCCACCTTGCCCTCTTTCACCAAGGCCTTCACTTCTAAAAAGGAAGGATCAAGATCTTGGTTTGCTTTAACCTCATCAACCAAGGAAGATTTTGAAGCATCAACAACCACAATGCCACCATTATCCACCTCTTCCAACCTAACCTCCATCCTAGCCAACCAATGGACCTCCTTAGCTACCTTTTTGCCCCACTATCAACATGACCTAGGCTACCCATAGACATCCTACTCAAAGCATCTGCCACAACATTAGCCTTACCGGGATGATAATGCACACTCATATCATAATCCTTAAGAAGTTCTAACCACCTTCTTTGCCTCAAGTTAATATCTTTTTGAGTGAACACATATTGGAGGCTCTTATGATCGGTAAACACATCAACATGCACCCCATATAAGTAATGACGCCAAATTTTCAAAGCAAAAACCATGGCGGCCAATTCAAGATCATGAGTAGGATAATTCTTTCCATGCACTTCGAGTTGCTTAGAAGCATAGGCTATTACCTTATCGTTTTACATGAAAACACAACCCAAACCAATCCAGGGGGCATCAACAATACACCACAAACCCTTCCGGTAGAGACAAGATAGGAGTCGAGACAAGCTTATCCTTCGAGGTTTGGAAACTCCTTTCATACTCATCGGTCCACACAAACTTAGTCTTCCTTTGAGTCAGCTTTTTCATAGGAGAAGCAATAGAAGAGAACCCATTCAAAAACCTCCGGTAGTAACCCTCTAAGCCCAAGAAGCTTCTAATGCCCTATGGGGTCAATGGTCTAGGCCAATTTCTAATTACATCCATCTTTTTAGGGTCCACCTTAATACTATCCGCCGACACCACATGACTTAGAAAGGAAACCTCTTTCAACAAAAAATCACATTTCTCATATTTAGCATACAACTTCTCTTCCCTCAATCTTTGCAACACTACCCTCAAATGAGCCATATGCTCCTCCTCACTATGAGAATAGATCAAAAATCATCAATGAAGACCATAACAAACAAACCAAGGTAGGGTTTAAAGACCCTATTCATAAGATCCATGAAGATAGACGGTGCATTGGTCAACCCAAAAGACATAACTTCAAATTTATAATGCCTTTACCTATTCTGCAATGCCATCTTGGAAATGTCACACTCCCTCACCTTCACTTGATGATATCCAGACTTGAGATCAATCTTAGAGAAGTGACTATCCCCTTGAAGTTGGTCAAACAAATCATCAATCCTTGGAAGAGGACACTTATTCTTGATGGTGACCCTATTAAGTTATCGGTAACCAATACACATTCTAAGAGACCCATCCTTCTTCTTCAGAAACAACACCGCTGTACCCCAAGGTGATTGGCTAGGCCTAATAAAACCCTTCTCCAACAAGTCCCTCAATTGCTCCTTCAACTCCTTTAACTACGCTAGGGTCATACAGTAAGCGGGAATAGAAATGGGTTGAGTATCAGGAAGGAGGTCTATACCAAAATTTATTTTCCTTCCGAGATGAACACTAGGAAGGTCATTCGGAAAGACATCAAGAAACTCATTTACCACCGGAACCGACTCTATAGGAAGGACTTTGGACTCCACATCCCTAACCCTAACAAGATGACAAAGACACCCCTTGGAGATTAACTTATGGGCTTTAATGCAAGAGATGAACCTACCTTGACCACCACATCATGACTCTCCCACTCACGGACGGGTTCATTTGAAAATTGAAACTTGACCCTACAGTTCTATAATAAATAGAGGCATAATATGATTGCAACTAATCCATCCCAAGAATGACATCAAAATCAACCATATTTATCACAACAAGATCATAAGGTAAAATTTTATGTAAGATGCAAATGAGACAATTTCTATAGATCTTTCTAGCAACAATAGATGCACCAATAGGAGTAGACACCACATATGACTCACACAACAATTCGGGCTCAACATGAAACTTTTTAGCAACAAAAGGGGTAACAAAAGAAAGAGTGGCACCTGGATCAATCAATGCATACACATTAAATCAAAGGTTTTAAATATATCGGTGACGATATCGGGCACCTCATCAACCCCTTGCCTCTCATGTAAAGCATAAAACCGATTGTGCCTTAGGTCACCACCTTGTTGACCACCTCTCCCCAAGGAACCACATTTGCACCTTGTGGACTAACCTACTTACCCTTGTTACGGTTACAAGGACAATCAATCCTTTTGTGACTCACTTCCCCACACCCATAACATGCATTTGTGCCTCCCAAACATGGCCCCCAAGACCCTTATCATATTTTGAACACACATTATTGGGAACCACACCACCAACACCTTGGGCCCTTGGGAAGTCATTGGCAAACCCCCTATTAGAAGCATGAGAAGCACTTTGGCCTTGATGGAACCGGCCACCCTTTCGACTTTGGAACTTTACCTCAAAACGGGCCCTCTTGGCCTTATTACTCCTCCTTTTCCTCAACATTTCCTCCTCCATTTGTTTGGCGTAAGTTATCAAATGGTACAAATCCATGTTACTAATCAACATAGCAGACCGGCATTCCTCACTCACCAAGTCGGACACACCTATTACGAATTTGTTCATTCTAGACCTTGGGTCAGCAACCAAGTGGGGAGCATATTTGGAGAATTGATTGAACTTGAGGCCATACTCCCTCACACTCATAGACCCTTGTTTAAAATTTATAAACTCCACCATCTTGGCCTCCCTAAGCTCAAGAAGGAAGAACCAATTAAGAAAAGTCACCTTTAACTCCTCCCAAAGCACCACATTATTGATTCCATTCTCCTTGGGTCAGCAACCAAGTGGGGAGCATATTTGGAGAATTGATTGAACTTGAGGGCATACTCCCTCATACTCATAGACCCTTTTTTAAAATTTATAAACTCCATCATCTTGGCCTCCCTAAGCTCAAGAAGGAAGAACCAATTAAGAAAAGTCACCTTTAACTCCTCCCAAAGCACCACATTATTGATTCCATTCTCCTCCTTCCATTGATTAAACCATATTTGTGCTACCCTTTTGAGTTGGTAGGCCGCCATTCCGCTTTCTCTTCCAATCTAACCCCTATGATAGCCAATATCTTGTAGACCTCATCAATGAACTCTTGAGGGTCCTTATCTACCTTAGAGCCGTAGAATTTTGGTGGGTTCACCCTCATGAAGTCTCTCACCCAAGATGCCGAAGTAGGAGCATGACGGGCTTGGGCCCCTTGATTGGCTTGATTAGAAACAACTTATGCAAGCAAAGTGAGAGCATCCCGGAGCTCACCATAAGCCGATTGTTCCTCGAGTTTGTGGGCTCTCCTTCCTCTTGTGTTAGGCATGATCTAGTATAGCAAAGAACTTAGGGGAAAACCTTACTTTAACTTCTATAGCACGACATAGAGTAAGAAGAAGGGAAACATTTCCTAAACCATCTCATAGCCTCTTACTCATAGTTGTGGTACACAATACAACCATGAATAAGACCCTAATCGATGTAGTGTGTTGGACGTCGAGGACCATTAATGACCTAGTACTCTAATACCAACTTTGTCACCACCCAAGCCTAGGGCCTAGATGTGACACAGCGCATGGAGAACCCGAAGGTACCCCAAGCAAGCCTCTTAGCACATCATTACACATCCTTGATCACGGAAGCAATAAAATAACAACAAGAGATAGTAAATAGGGATAATCGGCGCTAAGGGACATCTTTCATATCATAAACATCAAGAGTAAAGAGAGAGTCAAAGCTCATAGCATCATACATAACATGTACAGCAACACGTCTAACCATAGAACTTAACAGGGGTCAAGACAAGCAACCGGGCTCATCCTCATAGTCAAGTACACAATAAAAGAGGAAACAGAGTTTTTATACATAGAAAAAGATCAAAATCAGTCTCTGAAGTAGAGGATTCACCACTTGCTTTGTAGAGAAATCACGCTAGCCACGTGGAGGAGGAGGATGATCAAGTGGGGCTTCGGTTCCTACATGGTGACATCTTGTAAGTATAGAGTGTGCATTAGTACGTTTGAATGTACTAAGTATGTAGGATGCAATGAAATAATAGATAGACAACATAGTCAAAATCCATAATTAAACAATAGATAAGCATATAACAATATGGTATGCATGGAAGATACTTGAAGTATATCATGCTTACATAGAACATAACACATGTGCAAAGAAAGACCATTATTATAGAGTTCATAGTCTATTGAGGTAGCAACCCCTCAATTGGTTGGTGGATCATCGCACCCTACCACCCATGCTGATTGAGGTACCAACCCCTCAACCCGGTTATCAAGGTACAAACTCCTCGATTGGTTGGTAGATCGTCGCACCCTACCACCCATGGTGATTGAGGTACCAACCCCTTAATCCGGTTATCAAGGTACAAACCCCTCAAGATGATTATCAAGGTACAAATGCCTCGACATTGTTACGCAGGCTCACAACCCCCCAAGAGGGGCATTGTCAATTCCCAACACGATATAGGAGAATATTATGTATATACATTCCTTTCATTATCATAAAGTCATTCAACTCATAAGATATATATTAGACCTTCAATTCCTCAAAATACACTAACCGGATATTTTATCACACTTGGTGGTTGTGCAATCCTAGTGTAAAATCATGCAATTAAAGAGTGAAATCATGCAAGAGATCTTGAAGTAAATCATCCCACCAATACTTCGTAACACCAACATACAATATTCATCAAATCCCTTCATCAAATCTCAAGATAGATCTAACATTCATAGCCCAAAACATGTTAAAATAGTCACAATTTCATGAAATCCCAATAAAGTTCATAGTCATATTCATAATAGAAAACCCATATGTAAAATTAACTTAGAAACATGTATTTTCGGTAAAAAAAAAAAAAGGAAGCTTGGGAACCCTTGGTGAAAGGACCCAATGGAAACCCACATACCTTGACTTTAGGGAATTCTTAAAGAAGATTGGAAATAGAGACTTGAAGCTTGAATGAAAACCTTAAGATCCGAATGAGTTTTATGACTTGAATTTAGGATGAAATATTTGTCTAAGTGTTTGACTGAGTATTAGGGAATGTTTTGTAAGATATAGAGGTGAAATATGGCTAAGTATAGGTTATTTCATGCATGGGAACACTTAGGCCTAAGACCAAAAAGTCTTGGACCGAGATAGAAAATAAACACTGGCGCGCCCTTGGCGCGTTGTGCCAGGGGCGCGAATATCTTTCTGGAAAGTGATTTTTGAGAAAATTAAATTGCTGTTTATTTTCTCTAAAATTAAGGTAGACCCATTTCCCACTCAATTTGGCCCTCTGATCAAGAATATGAAGTCGAACTTCAAATATCACGCACGGATTTTAAGATATATGGAAATTACAATTTCGGGCAGTTTCGAGGCACATTTTCGAGTACTTCTTGAGGTCATTTCACATAGTAGAGTTACCCATAAAATATTCAACATGAAAATCATGAAATTTGATAAGGAGGGAAGGTTTGGCTTGATGGGTGGAAGGAACCCATAAATGAAACTCACATACCTTAAACCTTGGAAGGAACCCATAAATGAAACTCACATACCTTAAACTTTGGAAGAAACCATAAACGAAACTCACATATCTTAAACCTCGAGATTTCTTGATATTGAGTTGAGGAAGACTTGAGGTTTGTGTTGGGTTTTTGAATTCCAAAACTTCTTCTTGAAATCTTTGAATTTAAATAGGGGATTTGATAATATTTTTGAGAGGATTTTATGAGTTCTGAAGTTGAAAAATGGCTAAGGATGAAGGATTTCACATTTAAATGGCATAAGGTTATTACCCAGATGCCACAGGATGAAAGAAGAAAAATCAGGAAAAATTTTCACTAGTCCACGGGCACGACGCGGACGAGTTGTACATGCCACTTTTGCACTGTGGCGCGACGCTGGCGCATCGCCGGTCCATCATGCAAGAACACTGTTTCTGCTCCCTGTTGCAAAAATTAGTTTTTGCTATGGGGCTGCTAAAAATTGAGGGTCATCCTTCTCCTGCTCAATTTTGTCCCCTGAATAAAAATATGACGTCAGATTTTCGAAATCATGCACAGATAATGAAATGTTTTAGAAATACGCTTATGGGGCATTCTATAGCACATGAGGGGTGTTACAATATATGTCCTTAGGAACATTCATTCCTGAATATTGAAGAAACATATGTAAAAGAAGTAATCATGAAACTTCCAGCCCAACATGAATACGACAAATGCACTTAAACATCAGTTTAAAAAAATCATACATATGCATCAAAATCATCAAATCTTGTCACCATAACATGTATGCATGCAAGAATGACTTGAGGACTGGAGCTTAAGACTTGAAATCATAGATAGGACTCAAATTATTACCTTTGGCCTGAGTAGAGTAAAAGAGGTATGGCTATCACTTTTTCATGTCCGCTTCGGCTTTCCAAGTGACACTTTCAACTTGATGATTCCTCCAAAGGACTTTGATGGATTCCACATCTTTGTTCCTCAATCTTTTCACTTGCCTATCCAATATCTCCACCGGGACCTCCTCATAAGTCAAGTTATCCTCCACAACACCCACCACCTCTAAGGGTACTATAGCACTTGGTCACCCACACACTTCCTCAACATAGACACATGGAAGACTAGATGAACCATACTCATATCAGTAGGCAACTACTATTCATATGCAACCTTACTAATTCTCCTCAAGATTATAAGGGCCTCATAAACCTTGGACTCAATTTTCTTTTCTTGCCAAACCGGACCATACCCTTCATGGGTAAGACTTTCAAGTATACCCAATCATCAGCATTAAACTTAAGGTCTCTTTTTCTCACATTGGAGTAGGACTTTTGCCTACTTTAAGCTGTCTTCAATCTCTCCCGTATCAACATCACCTTCTCCAAAGCTTCTATAACCAAATTCGGGCCTAACAAAGCCATTTCGCCCACATCAAACCACCCAATTGGGGATCCACAATGCCTACTATATAAAGCTTCAAAGAGAATCATACCAATACTAGAGTCGTAGCTATTATAAGCAAACTCAATGAGTGGAAGATGTTTATCCCAACTACCTTTCAAATCCACAACACAAGCCCTAAGCATATCCTCAAGAGTTTGAATTGTTCTTTCGTCTTGACCATCCGTTTGAGGATGAAAAGTCGTTCTAAGTTTGACCTTGGTACTAAGACCCTTTTGGAAGGATCTCCAAAAATGAGAAGTGAATTGATCACCACGATCCGAAATAAGAGACAATGGTACCCCATGCAACCTACCCGACTCGTGAATATATAGCTTAACATAATCCTTGAAACCATAAGTTGTTATAACCGGTAGAAAGTGAGCCGACTTTGTCATCCAATCAATAATGACTCAAATAGAATCAAAGTGCTTCCTAATATTTGGCAACCCAATCATAAAATCCATGTTAATCTCTTCCAACTTCCAAGTGGGAATTTCTATATCTTGGGCTAGGCCACCCGGCATTTGATGTTCGACTTTCACTTGTTGGCAATGGTGGCAATCAGCTACAAACTAGCAATATACTTGTTCATACCATCCCACTGAAACGACCCCAAAAAGTGCCCGAAAATGTGTCTCGGAAGTACCCGGAATCGTAATTTCCATATATCTCAAAATTACTGCATGATATTAAAAATTCGACTTCATATTCTTATTCAAAGGGTCATTTTGAGTGAAAAATGGGTCTAATCCCGAACTAAGAGCAAACGATTAGTAATTTCAATTTTTATAATTTTACTTAAACAGAGGTTGTCCACAATAGTGCCGTGAAGCGCAACTATCGTGGACATGTGTAAACTTGGTCTCCGTGACAGGTCCATGATGCAGACCTATGTACATTCTACCCAGTTATTTTTCTTGCAGTCGAAGACTTTTTAGTCTTGGGTCTAAGTGTTCCCAAACGTAATAATTCCTATACTTAGCCATTTTCACCATCATATCATTATAAACATTCCCCAATACTCATTCAAACATTTTGTCAAATATTTTACTCCTAAACTCAAGACTCAAAACCCTTTCCGGATCTCAAAGATTACACTCAAGCTTGACGTCTTCATCACCAATCTTCATCAAGTTCATCTCCAAAGCTAAGGTATGTGGGTTTCTTTTATGGGTTCCTTTCACTCATGATGCCCAAGCTTCCTTTTCCTCAAAATTGTATGATTTAAAGTTGATTTACTCGTGGGTCTCATCTATTATGAAAATCACTGCATACTATGTTGGGGTTTATGAAACTATGACTGTTTATCATGTTTTAAGCTATGAATCTAAGATCTATCATTAGATTTGATAAAAGATTTTGATGTATATTGCTTGAGGGTGTTACCAAGTATCTATTGAAGGTTTTATATTGAATTTTCTACCATGATTTCAATCTTAAATTACATGGTTTTACACTAGAACTACACACCCTCTAAGAGTTTAATAAAATGTCCGATTAGGGTTTCCTAAGGAATTGAAGGTCCAATGCATGTCTTATGAGTTGAATGAATATATGATGATTATATGATGATGAGATGGTGATGAAAGTAATGTATATATATGAGACTATATGATGATGAAAGGAATGTGTGAATACGATGTTGAGAAGAATGTATGGCTAAGATGATTATATGATGATGGGAGGAATGTATATATATATATAATATTATCTCTATAGTCTTGGGGATGACCAAGCCTAGCTTGGGGAGTTGTAGGCCCAGGTAACCTTGTTGGGGGGTTTGTACCTCGATCTCCTAGCTCGGGGGGTAGTAGGCCCGAGTAACCATGTTGGCGGTTGGCACCCATCAACCCGTTGGGGGGTTTGTACTTCATCAACCTTATTGGGGAGTAAATAATCCATTAACCTTGTTGGGGGTTTGTAATCCATCAACCATGTTGGGAGTTTATACCTCATGCGCCTCTCCAAGGAGGTGGTAGGCATTGGATTGCACTAAGAATGGTCACTTCCTACATATGTGTTATATTTTACAAAAGTATGATTTACTTCAAGCATCTTCCATTCATGTCATATTGCTATATACTCATCTATTACCAAATTATACATTTCGATTATGATGCATATCTATTGTTGCATTGCATCCTACATACTTAGTATATTCAAATATACTAATGCATACTCTATGTCTACATGATGTCACCATATAGGAACTGGAGCACCACTTGATCCTCCTCCTCCTTCATATGGATAATATGACTTCTATCAAGCTTGTTAGTGAGTCCTCCATTCTGGGGACTTTGCTTATGATCTATTATTATGTTCTAAGACTATCATTCTTTTATGTATGTATTGACTATGAGAGTGAGCCTGGTTGCTTTTTCTTGGCCCCCGATCTTATCTGTATGTAGTAGAGGTGTTAGTGGACATGTTATGTATCTATGTTATGAGCCTTAACTCTATTGTCCCTTATTGTTTATATATGGAAGTTTCTCCTTGGTCCCTTTACCCTTACTTCTAATGTTCTATTGATATTTTATTACTTCCACGACTAAGGATGTGTAATGACATGTTAAGAGGGTTGCTTGGGGTCCCTTCGAGTTCCCCATGCACCGTGTCACATCTAGGCCCTAGGCTTAGGTCGTGTCAGACTTGGTATCAGAACACTAGGTTGTTAGATCCTCGGAGTCCAATACACCGCGTTGATTAGAGTCTTATTCATGGTTTTGTTGTGCACCACAACTATGAGTAGGAGGCTATGGAGCAATCGGGCAATGGAGTTCTCAAGGATACTTTCACCTTGCTTGTACAAGTTGTGGCTAATCAATCCAATCAAGAGGCCCAAGACCCTCATGCTCCTATACCGGCATCTCGGGTGAGAGACTTCATAAGAATGAATCCGCCAAAATTCTATCGGTCAAAGGTAGATGAGGACCCTTAAGAGTTCATTGATGAGGTCTATAAGATATTAGCTATCGTGGGTATGAGGCCTGAAGAAAGGGCGAATTTGGAAGCCTACCAACCCAAAGGGGTTGCACAAATATGGTACAACCAATGGAAAGAAGATAAGGGAGTCAACTATGTGGTTCTTTTGGAAGAGTTCAAAGTGGCTTTTCTAAATCGGTTCTTCCCTCTTGATCTTAGAGAAGCTAACTTGGTGGAATTCATGAATTTGAGACAAGGGTCAGTGAGTGTGAGGGAATACGCCCTCAAGTTCAACAAACTTTCAAAGTTTGCTCCTTACTTGGTTGCAGACCCAAGGTCTAGAATAAACAAGTTCGTGATGGGAGTGTCCGACTTAGTAAGTAAAGAATGCCGGTCCGCTATGTTGATTGGTGACATGGACTTGTCCCGTTTGATGACTTTTGCCAAACAAATGGAAGATGAGAAATTGATGAAAAGAAGGGATCATGAGGCCAAGAGGGCCCGCTTTAAGCGTAAGTTCCAAAAGGGTGGCCGGTTCCATAAGGGCCAAGGGTCTTCTCACACATTTCAAAAGAGGGTCGCCAATGATTTTCCAAGGGACCAAGAGGCTAGGGGTGTGGCTCATATTGATGTGTGTCCAAAGTGTGGTAAGGGTCATGGCGGCCCATGCTTGAGGAATATCATTATTTGTTATGGTTCTGGGGAAATGGGCAATAAGGCAATAAATTGTCCTCAAAATCGCAACAAGGTTAAACAGGTTCGTCCACAAGGTGCTAATGCGGTTCCTTTGGAGAGAGGTGGCCGACAAGATGGTGCCTTAAGACACAATCGCTTTTATCCTTTACATGGTAGGCAAGGGGTTGATGACGTCCCCGATATTATTACTGGTATGTTGAAAATCTTTGATTTTGATGTGTATGCATTGATTGATCTGAGTGCTACTCTTTCTTTTGTTCCATGTTGAGCCCAAATTGTTGCATGAGTCATATGAGGTGTCTACTCCTACTGGTACATCAATTGTTGCTAGGAAAGTCTATAGAAGTTATCTTATTTGCATCTTACATAAAATATTGCCTTGTGATCTTGCTGAGTTAGATATAGTTGATTTTGATGTTATTCTTGGGATGGATTGGTTGCATGCATACTATGCTTCTATTGATTGTAGAACCCGTAGGGTCAAGTTCCAATTCCCAAATGAACCCGTCCTTGAGTGGGAGAGTCAAAATGTGGTGGTCAAAGGTAGGTTCATCTCTTGCATTAAAGTCCGTAAGTTGATCTCAAAGGGGTGTCTTTACCATCTTGTGAGGGTTAGGGATGTGGAGTCCAAAGTTCTTCCCGTAGAATCGGTTCTGATTGTAAATGAGTTTCTTGATATCTTTCCAAATGACCTTCCCGATGTTCCTCTCGAAAGGGAAATAAACTTTGGTATAGACCTCCTCCCTGTACTCAACCTATTTCCTTTCCCCCTTCCGTATGGCCCCGATGGAGTTAAAGAAGTTGAAGGAACAATTAAGGGACTTGTTGGAGAAGGATTTTATTAAACCTAGCCAATCCCCTTGGGGTGAACCGATGTTATTTGTGAAAAAGATGGGTCACTTAGAATGTGTATTGACTACCACAACTTAATAAGGTCACCATCAAGAATAGGTATTCTCTTTCAAGAATTTATGATTTTTTGACCAATTGCAAGGGGCTAGTCACTTCTCTAAGATTGATCTTCAGTCTGAGTCTGAGTATCATCAAGTGAAGGTGAGGGAGTGTGATATTCCCAAGACGGCCTTCCAGACTAGCTATGGGCATTATGAATTTGTGGTTACATCTTTTAGGTTGACTAACACAATGGCCATCTTCATGGACGTAATGAATAGGGTCTTTAAACCCTACCTTGATTCCTTTGTTATGGTCTTTATTGATAATATTTTGATCTATTCTCGTGGTGAGGAGGATCATAGGGCTCATTTGAGGGTTGTGTTGCAAAGATTGAGGGAAGAGAAGCTATATGCTAAGTATGAGAAGTGTGAATTTTGGTTGAGAGAGGTTGCCTTCCTAGGACATATGGTGTCGAGGGATGGTATTAAGGTGGATCCTAAGAAGACCAATGTGATTAAAAATTGGCCTAGACCATTAACCCCATCAGATATTAGGAGTTTCTTGGGCTTAGTGGGTTACTATCGGAGGTTTGTGAATGAGTTCTCTTCTATTACTTCTCCTATGACAAATTGACTCAAAAGAAGGCTAAGTTTGTGTGAACCGATGAGTGTGAGAGGAGTTTCTGAACCTTAAAAGATAAGCTTATGTCTGCTCCTATATTGTCACTACAGGATGGGCTTGAGGAATTTTGTTATGTATTGTAATGCTTCTAGAGTTGGTTTGGGTTGTGTGCTAGTGCAAAATAGTAAAACGATAGCCTATGCTTCTAGGCAACTCAAAGTGCGTGAAAAGAACTACCCTACTCATGATCTTGAATTGGCCACCGTAGTATTTGCTTTGAAGATTGGCGACATTATTTATATAGGATGCATGTTGATGTTTTCACCGATCCTAAGAGCCTCCAATATGTTATCACTCAAAAAGATCTCAACTTGAGACAAAGAAGATAGCTAGAACTTCTTAAGGATTATGATATGAGTGTGCATTACCATCCCGGTAAGGCAAATATGGTGGCGGATGCTTTGAGTAGGGTGTCTATGGGTAGCCTAGCTCATGTTGATAGTGGTGATAAGGAGATGGCTAGGGAGGTGCATCGATTGGCTAGATTGGGAGATAGGTTGGAAGAGGTTGGTAATGGTGGTATTGTTGTTGATGATGGTTCTAGGTCTTCCTTGGTTGATAAGGTGAAAGAAAAACAAGATCATGATTCCTCCTTGTTAGAATTGAAGGCTTTGGTGAAAGAGGGCAAAGTGGACATTTTCTCCCAAAGGGGAGATGGTGCCCTTAGGTACCAAGGTAGGTTGTGTGTGCCTTGTGTTGATGGTTTGAGGGAGAAAATCCTTAATGAGGCCCATAATTCTTCTTATTCTATCCTCCCTGGTTCCACCAGAATGTATAGAGATTTGAGGGATGTGTATTGGTGGAGAGGCATAAATAGGGACATTGCCAAATTCGTTTCTAGTTGTCATAGTTGTCAACGAGTCAAAGTCAAACATCAAAGGCCGGGTGGCCTAACCCAAGACATAGAAGTTCCTACTTGGAAGTGGAAAGAGATTAATATGGATTTTGTGGTTGGGTTGCCCAAGACTAGAAAAAAAGGTTTTGATTCCATTTGGGTTGTGGTTTATAAGATGACAAAATTGGCTCACTTTCTACCGATTAAGATCACATATGGAGTAAGGATTATGCAAGGTTATACATTCATGATTTGATAAGGTTGCATGAGATTCCTTTGTCCATTATATCAGATCATAGTGCTCAATTTACTTAACACTTTTGGAGCTCTTTTCAAAGGGGTCTTGGTACAAGGGTTAAACTTAGTACGACCTTTCACCCTCAAACGGATGGCCAAGCCGAAAGAACTATCTAAACACTTGAGCATACGCTTAGAGCTTGTGTCTTGGATCTTAAGGATAGTTGGGATGATCATCTTCCATTGATTGAGTTTGCCTACAACAATAGCTATCATTCTAGCATCGGTATGGCTCCTTTTGAGGCTCTCTATGGGAGACATTATAGATCACCGGTTAGTTGGTTTGAGGTTGGTGAGGTAGCTTTGTTAGGACAAGATCTGGTTGTGGAGGTAGTTGAGAAGGTTAGGATGATTAGAGAAAGATTAAAGACAGCACAAAGTCGCCAAAAGTCCTATGCCGATGTGAGAAGAAGGGATCTTGAATTCTAAGTTGGTGATTGGATTTATTTGAAGGTGTCACCCATGAAGGGTGTGGTTCATTTTGGTAAGAATGGCAAGTTGATCCTAAGATATGTGGGTCCTTATAGGGTGATAAGAAGGATTGATAAGGTGTCCTATGAGTTGGAATTGCCTAGTCAGATGGAATTGATTCATCCGGTCTTTCGTGTATCCATATTAAGGAAATGTGTGATTGATCCTAATGTTGTTGTGCCTCTTGATGTTGTGGGTATTTTTTAATATAATTTGACATATGAGGAGGTTTTGCTTCAGATTTTGGATACACAAATGAAGAGATTTAGGAACAAAGAGGTGGCTTCCATTAAGGTCCTTTGGAGGAATCAACAGATTGAGAGTGCTATTTGGGAGGCCGAAGTGGACATGCTAAAGCGATATCCTTATCTTTTTCACTCCACTCAAGCCTAAGGTATTGATCTAAGTCCTTTATATGATCTCAAGTCTTAAGTTCAACCCCACGTCATTGCATATGTTCATGTTTAAATTCACAAGATCGTAATGATTTTACACTTATGATGAGATTTTTGAAATGATGCTTAAGTGCATTGTTTTACCCTTATGTGAGTTGAAATTGTCATGTTTATGTCTCTCATATACATTTCTTTGACATTCAGGGACGAATGTTCCCAAGGGGGAGATATTGAAATGACCCCAAAAAGCACCCAAAGATGTGCCTTGAAAGTACCCTGAATCGTAATTTTCATACATCTCAAAATCTGTGCGCGATATCAAAATTTAGACTTCATATTCTTATTCAAGGGGTCATTTTGAGTGGTAAGTGGGTCTAACCCCTAATTAAGAGCAAACAATTAGCAATTTTAATTTTCATAATTTTGTTTATCCAATCGATGTCCGACAGTGCCGCGATTCACAGCTGTCGTGGATATGTGCAAACTTGGTCTTTGTGACAGGTCCGCAACACGGACCTGTGTAAATTCTACCTAGTTATTTTTCTTGCAGTCCAAGACTTTTGAGTCTTAGGCCTAAGTGTTCCAAACGTGAAAATATCTATACTTAGCCATTTTTTACCCTCATATCATTCTAAACATACTCCAATACTCATTCAAAGACTAAGACAAATATTTTACTCCTAAACTCAAAACTCAAAACCCTTTCTGGATCTAAAGGATTGCACTCAAGCTTCAAGTCTCCATCTGCAATCTTCATCAAGTTCATCTCCAAAGCTAAGGTATGTGGGTTTCTTTCATGGTTTCTTTTCACCCATGATTCCCAAGCTTCCTTTTCCTCAAAATTGCATGATTTAAAGTTGATTTACTCATGGGTCTCATCTATTATGAAAATCACTACACACTATGTTGGGGTTTATGAAACTATGAATGAGCTATGAATATAAGATATATTGTGAGATCTGATGAAGGGTTTTGATGTATATTATTTGAGGGTGTTACCAAGTACCTATTGAAGGTTTTACATTGCATTTTCTACCATGATTTCACTCTTGAATTATCTGGTTTTACACTAGCACTACACACCCTCTAAGTGTATGATAAAATGTCCGGTTGGGGTTTTTTAGAAATTGAAGGTCCAATGCATGTCTTATGAGTTGAATGACTATATGATGAATATATGATGATGAGATGATGATGAAAGTAATGTATGTATATGACGACTATATGATGATAAAAGAAATGTATGAATATGATGATAAGAAGAATGTATGGCTAAGATGACTATATGATGATGGGAGAAATGTATATATGATATTATCTCTATAGTGTTGGAAAGACCTAGCCTAGCTCGGGGGGTTGTAGGCCTGGGTAACCTTGTTGAGAGGTTTGTACCTCGATCACCTAGCTTGGGGGGTGGTAGGCCCGGGTAACTATATTGGGGGTTGGTATCCACCAACCCATTGGGGGGTTTGTACTCCATCAACCTTATTGGGGGGTTTTCACTCCATCAATCTTGTTGGAGGCGGGGTTGTACTCCACCAACCATGTTGGGGTTTGTACCCATCATCCCGTTGGGAGGTTTGTACTCCATTAATCTCATGAAGTGGTTTGTACCACATGCACCTCTCCAAGGATGTGGTAGGCCTTGGATTGCACCAAGAATGGTCACTCCCTACACATGTGTTATGTTCTATGAAAGTATGATTTACTTTAAGCATTTCCATTCATGTCATATTGCTACATACTCATTTATTGCCTAAGTATGCATTTCGATTCTGATGCATATCTATTGTTGCATTGCATCCTACATAGGTAGTACATTCAAATATACTAACGCATACTTTATGCTTACATGATGTCACCATGTAGGAATCGGAGCACCGCTTGATCATCATCCTCCTCCACGTGGCTAGTACAACTTCTGTCAAGCTTGTTGGTGAGTCCTCCATTCCGGGGACTTTGCTTATGATCTATTGTTATGTTCTAAGACTATCCTTCCTTTATGTATGTATTGACTATAAGGGTGAGTCCAGTTGCTTTGTCTTGGCACTGCTCTTATCTTTATGTAGTAGAGGTGTTGTTGGACATATTATGTATCCATATTATGAGCATTGACTCTATTGACTCTTGTTGTTTATACATGGAAATTTGCCCTTAGTCCCTAGCCCTTAGTCTCTTTACCCTTGCTTCTAATCTTCTATTGATATTTTATTGCTTCCGCGACCAAGGATGTGTAATGACATGTTAAGAGGCTTGCTTGGGGTCCCTTCAGGTTCCCTATACGTCGTGTCATGTCTTGGCCCAAGGCTTGGATCATGACACCCACCAATAAATCTCCCTCAAGTCTCTATACATTTTTGTGGAACCGGGGTGAATAGAATAAGATGAATTTTGGGCCTCTTTCAAAATCAACTCCCTCAAGTCATCAACATTAGGCACACATAGCCTACCTTGGTACCTACGGACACCATCTTCCCCTTGGGAGAAAACCTTCACTTTTCCATCCTTCACCAAAGCTTTCAATTCTAGCAAAGTGGGGTCAAGGTCTTGCTTTGACTTGACCTCTTCAATCAAAAAAGATTTGGAACCATCAATAGCCGCTACACCACCATTTTCAACTTCATTCAACCTAACTCTCAACCTAGCTAACCGGTGAACTTCTCTAGCCACCTCCTTTTTGCCATCATCAATGTGAGCTACACTTCCCAGGACACTCAACTTAAAGCATTGGCCACAACATTAGCTTTGTCGGGATGATAGTGCACACTCATGTCATAATCCTTAAGGAGCTCTAACTACCTTCTTTATCTCAAATTAAGATTCCTTTGTGTGAACACATATTGGAGACTCTTGTGGTCGGTAAATACATCTACAGGAACCCCATACAAATATTGACACCATATTTTCAAAGCAAACACCACGACTGCTAATTCAAGATTATGGGTGGTTAATTATGTTCATGCATCTTTAGCTGCCGAGAAACATATGCTATAACCTTGCCATTTTGCATCAATACACACCCCCAAACCAATTCTTGAGGCATCACAATAAACCAACCCTTCTAACTCTTCTGGTAAAGCAAAGATAGGAGCAGAGATAAGATTATCTTTCAAAGTTTGAAAACTTCTTTCACATTCATCGGTCCAAAAACAAATTTCGCTTTCTTTTATGTCAATTTTGTCATAGGGGAAGCAATAGGAGATAAATTGTAACACCATACACCTTACAATACTAGTACAATTCAAATGAAACATGACATGATTTGGTCAAATTAGCGCTAATTTTCAAAAGTGCTTGAATCTTGTGTTAATGGGCTGTATGTGCATCTAACGCTTAAGAGGGTCAAGTGTATACATGTTTTGTGTTGAATTGAGGAGAGTACATCCTTAAATAAAGTGAAAGAATTGAGGTGCTTGTAGGACTTAATAAGCTAGCAGGTGAGTCACCTACTTGATTAGCTTAAATTTGCTAGCTAAATGAAGACGAGGCTCGACGTCGAATTTGTCCAAGTTCAATTATGAATAAAGTTGGTATTAAGGGTGTAACTTTAGCCCATGTTTTAGCATCATATATGGGCTACATTTTCAGCCCAAGAAGTATAATAAAAAGGGCCTAAAGACATCACAACACACTTAGCAAATTGGGCCCAAAACTAAGTGAGTGAAAGCTGAAAATAGGCAGCCCAAGCCCATCAACTTGGAGACCCATTTAGGCCCAAGTTTGAGGGTCAAGATGGTGGATAAGAAACTTGATAATGTGTTGATTAAGATGGTTAAAATATCAAGGGAAGGTCGGCCAAATACCCCTTTATAAAGGGCTCCAAAGCAGCTCCACAATTCATTTCTCACTTGAACTCA